>JASGAU010374392.1:0-40799 GCA_030220045.1 Australoheros facetus | reverse complement strand
CCCTCGTAGCCAGGTGCCCATAGGTGCCCCTCGTAGCCAGGTGCCCATAGGTGCCCCTCGTAGCCAGGTGCCCATAGGTGCCCCTCGTAGCCAGGTGCCCCGTAGCCAGGTGCCCACTGGTGCCAGGTGTTCTATGACTGCACACTTTCTCCCTGATAAACACTTTGATTACATTTTCACATTATACAAGAATTTATTCATTAGTTGCGCAAGTGTGAGAATCTTAGATCCACTTGAAAGAAAGTTTTGACAACAGCAGCAAAAACAATAGTGCTTACTGACAGAAAACTTCAGGATCTCTTCACCTCACCTCAGTATCGCTGTGTGAGCTTCACAAACTCGCTGAGCTGCATCAGACTTTTTTTTACAAAGTTTTACAGCCGGCTTCAGAGTAAATAGATCTGGACACCTGACATTGCTGAGGTAGACAGCCTACATTCATTACAGATAAAACAATGGCCTGAGTCGTTCGCCCTACATTGGCCGCTACCACTGTTATAAATGTAACTATGAATAATTGATTAGTGAGGGCAGCAGCATCACCTGGGTGTCTTGTCCTGCACATCCCTGCTTCTTTTATTTGGCGATTGTGTGAATTCATCCTTTCCCTGTAATCCAGCCACAAGGCAGGCAAGTGGAGAGGAGAGATTTGAATAATTTTACATGAGGTGAAACCCAGATGAATCTTCAGAGAGGGGCATGTTTAAAGACCTGAGCTCACCCACAGTCTACAACCTCATTGCTCTTTAAGGCAGTCCTGGATGTTTGAGCCGTCCGATCACACTTGTGCGTCATAATGTGCCTAAATCTTCATTGAAGAGTGAAAAATCAAGCTTGCACATCACTGTGTGTAAAGCACCTTGCAGCAACCTTGATGACTGAGATATCCTCACTAGCAATCAGCCAATCAAGCTGAATGAGTGTGTGAATGTATATCCCTAGAGGGTCATCCTATTGAGAGATTTGGTCATGTGCTCAGGTGTAGTAGTGTACTTTGTAAGGTGATGCACGATTGGCCATTGTGACACAGTTTTCTGCTTGAACCAATCAGCAGCAGCCTGTCGGAAAGGCTTTAGCACTGGACAGTCCGACATCAGCGATCGCAATAATAGTTCAATTTAAATGACAGTTTAAAATGGATCTTGCGGATAAGCAAGTGTGTGAACCACTTACCTCTGAATTTGAGAAGCAAAGGACTCCAGTGACAATGAAACTGGCAGCTGTTATGTGATCAGATCATATTCATGTTGGATATAAATTGGAAGAAAAACAAAATCAAGATAAAGGCAGGGAATTATTCATTTGTCATTTTGTCTATCCTTTTATACATTTTTTTTTTCTTTCTTTTTTCCCAATGATGTCACCAAAAAAATTTTTTCAGGAGCATGTACTAACTGATTATTATACATAGCCAATGGCACAGTATAAGGTAAGAACTGTGCCTTTGTTCAGGAAACTGTTAAGTGCACCAAATGATCTCAAAGTGCCTTGGAGGTTGTCCAAAATGCTTCAGCTTCTGGGAGCCGCCCCCCACCTTCACCTCGCACTGTGCACTCAGTTATTGGGAAGATTCACACTCCTCACACAAAGCTGACGAGTGTTAATTATCACAAACCTGCAAAATGTATAAATCCAGGATTGTTAAGGAGAGCATGTTTCTACTTGATACACCTAAAAACAAAACCAAACTGGAACTTCTGGTTGTTCTGTGGAAAAAGTCCCAAGTGTATGAATATATTCAACATTAGGTTTGTTTTACCTGCTAACAATTAATTGTTAAAACTAATGGGGCGTAATGCAGCTGTCGCACAATAAATTTCTCTTTGTGAAGTTTTTAATGTTTCTGTTGAGGCTGCTATAGATAGGTGTAGCTATAAACAATGTAGCTGATGTTGGTGAACTTGATTGAATTTACACTGACGTGTGACTCATATTTTAGTTTATTTAATCAGTAACACATTCAAGCCTCAAAGATGTTTTTACCTTTTTTATATCACACTATGTTATTTAAGCTAAACTTTCCAAGTCACGGAATGGGCAGTCTGAAGTTTATGAATGGCTCAAATCTCAGTGAAGGCGAGTGTCTGTCTTAATGGCCCACCGGCACTCAGTTTCATCGCTGAGCTGTGCATGCTATCAGGAAGTTCAGAGATGTCTAAGTGTGTAATTGCAGGGAGGAACTTGATCTCGTGTAAAGCAGGTCTGCAATTGCAGCACTTGTTTGCAGTGGAGTGCTGTCATTAACCCTGCTGAGAGCATTTTCTGCTGCAGAGCTCGTTCTCCTGCTCACTGCGCCGGTGATGAGGAAGCTCTGTAGCTGTACACTAATGACCAATCTGCTTTTCTGCAGGATTGGCTGCATCTTTTTTGTGCAATCGCTGTGGCCTTCAATGATTCCCATGAATGCTGCAGTGATTGAGTGCCTGTAAAAAGTTACAGTACTTCTAATTATCTCTTCATAGAGGGATTAGAAGTGAATAATTTTAAATCACTATCGGGTTTTGCATTGACTTCAATGATGTAATGTTTCACTAAGCATGTTGTGCTCAGTTGGAGAATCTGAAATTAGATGTGCATCAAAAGACTTTGCATACTCTAAACCAGTGAGCCAACCATTCATTTGAATATTACCCTGGTATCAAGCAACTTGTTATAAGCTGGCCTTCATAAAGCTGTTTCTATAAAACTCACCAGAAAGCCCAGTCTTTATATGATTAGTTTCTTTAAGCATGCTGACATTTCTGTCATTATTGAAGAAGCTCTTATCACTTAATAGAGACTGATGAAGTTACTGTTTAAATGGGTTTCACCACTTAAATTGAGACAAGCAGGGCAGTTTAATCTTTTATAAGTTCAGTGTATCCGAGCGAACTGATCCTCTTGGTGAATTGAATGGCTTCACATGTATTTTGGCCATAGACAGTCACGTCATGTCAGGCATTGGTTTAGGGAAGTCCGGCTATGAAACAGTCTTGGCGTTTTGAAAGCTGATGTAATGCGTGAGAGATCTGACTGACACCAAGGAACATCGCATGCTCATTGGTTAATGATTTGTGATTGACAAATCCTTAGCCAGTGAACATGTCCTGGATGATCAATCTTTCTGACTCTAAAGACCATAATTAACAAACTTTTAATGTGATCTGAAACTAGTAATTGAGCCCATAGAGTCATCAGGAAAGGCTTCACTGAGGTCACATAAAGGGAGCCATTTTTCCATTAACTTCTATACAACTGGAAGTCTTCTGGCAACCAGAAGCATTGCTCCCCTTGTGGTTGTTTAAAGGATTGCATGTTTAGGGCACTAGGCTTCACTTTTCAGACAATGATGATTCTTCCATGGTTTATTCTGTCTGTGATTTAGACTGAATGAAATTTTGTGAAAACCTGAGTTGCATACCTTCAGTATGCCCACACAAATGACAAGCAGTAAATTAGACAAATTCAAACAAACCTGACAAAATAAATCTTTTTAAAGTCACCCATTTAGCAGCAAAGCACACAGGAGGCACATTTAGATGCTCCACTGAGCTAGGCTGCATTAAAAACCACATCTTTATCAGCTACGTGTTTTTCCTCCTATAAGCCAAAAATTCCATTTATTTACAGTTTGACAACTCGTTTAAACAACAGTAACAGGAGACAATTTGAACCTTTTATCTTTTTATAAAGACATTTTAATTATTTGCAATTATTTGCTGATAGTTGAATAGTTAACCAGCATCAGAGTCTGTGGGGGTTTTTTTCTCCTCCTGTTTATTTTTTTTTGTTTGATTTTTAGGTACAACTCCAAGAGAAGACACTGGAGGAGGACCAAGCTCGGCCTGTAAACATGAGGGTCTGTGGATTCCAGCATCCCTGCAACCCAACATCTGCCAGGAACTCCAGCTGCTGGGCCTGACTGCAGGGGGGAGCCATGTTATCTGGAGCAGCAGTCATTTTGTACAGATACTCTGGTTATGCTCATGTTTGACAATAAAAGATCTTTGATCAAACTGGAAATGCTGCTTTACGGTCTATATTTTTCCCCCCTCAAAGTGTATTTACAGGCTGTTTTCTCAGGAAAATCAAACATGGAGGAGGGGCCAGTCTGACAACCCTGCAGAAAGAGAAGCACTTAGACTGAAAGTTTCAGTCAGTGACCACACAGCAAATACTTCTGAATCGCTGTTTCATGGAAAACTGTATTCACTTATAGTTTGATGTGAATTTGAGCCCGGTTATTTAGGCCAGACTATCCAGCTATTTAAGAAAACCTCAACAATCAGCAGGATTAGGAAAAGTTACTTGAGTGCTCAAACTGGGCGGGGAAAAGCTGCTGTGCAAACAATTACTAATAGTTGACACAAGCAGAGCAAATGAGTCAGGGCATAAAGCAGAAAAAGACTGTTCTAGAGTCCAGAGAAAGTCCACTTACACCATTGAAAGCAACCTTTTAAGGAGAAAATGTATCTTCTGTTTGTGTGGACATTGTAAGCAACTTCATTTCAAAGGATTGGAAAAGAAATTCCTCTTAGTGATCAATTATGTTGGCTATCTCTGAATTTGTGCCTGTTTAAACCCAAAAGCATTCAGAAATCTAATTGTACACAGGGATAAATCACATGCCCTAATAAAAAGCAGAATTTTGATTCTGGAAAACATTTGAAAACCTGGAGGTTCTTGCAGCATTAATATTTTACTTGTTTAGGGCTTGAATAGGCAAAATTACCCAAAAACAAGACTTGCGGTGTCTGAAACTAAAGGACCACAAAATAGTGAAGTGATGCACATATTTGAAAGCTTGTGTCATTCCCCACTCATGTTTTGCTTCCAAGAAACGGGAAGGAGGGTAGCAGCTTTCGAAAAGACCCAAACCTCCAGGCGCCCCTCGTCTTAGTCCGGTCAAAGTATTTCATTTCCTCTGCCCCCTCTCCATCGACCTCGTCACATGCGGTAAAGTTCACTGCGCCAGCGCAGTTGTTGTTGCCATTCTTGTTGACAAATTGCGCGCATCCCCAGCTGTGATCTTCGTCCCAGGTCCCCAGCAGCTCCTTCATCTCCAGCGGGGCGTCTTCCTTTAGGTACTGCCAGGGCCTCTTTCCGTTGTAATCCATAGCATCCACGTTGGCATTGAAAGCTCCGACCAGCAGCTTGATGACCATGTACTGGCTGTGCATGCTGGCGACGTGCAGAGGCGTGAGCCCACCGCTGCCCTTCAAGTTCACATTCACGGGGATGGACGCACTTTGTGCGTAGCGCAAAAGTTTGATCAGAGTCTCGTCCTGTCCCTTCTTGGCCAGCCAATGCAGGACCGAGTAACCGCTGATGAAATCCCTCCTGGTTAACAGCTGGGGGTCCTCAGAGATGAAGTCCATTATGGTTTCATAGGTGCCCTCCACCGCCGAGAGCATCCACGCGTGCTCCATCGGGTACAAAGCCCAGTCTGTCCCCTGCTCGGAGGAGCGGCTGTAGGTTTGTTCAGCCAGCACGCTGCTAAACCCGCTGTTCGACGAGTTGCCCAGAAGCAGCTCCTTCAGGTATTTTTTACGCGTAGCGGCTGTGATCGACTCTCTCTCCGGAGCGGAGCTGTCAGAGACTTCTTGCTGCCTGTGCAGCCTCGTCCTACGCTGCGAAGCGCCGGGCACGGGCATGACCTGCATGCCGTATCTGGACACTCGCTCCACAACGGTGCCCTTTTTGGACGCCCTACCGACGTGGGCGTCGGTATTGCTGACAGCTGGTTCAGCATCATCCGAACTGCTCCCATGCATGTCGTCCGGATTCCTCGGCAGAGTTCAAGGCCACTTCCTTTTTTTTTTATTTGGACAACACCCCAAAGATATGTCAAATTATAAACAAGAAACCATTTCCTCCGCTCGACTGGACTCAGTCCCCTGTGTCAGGGAAGGAAAAGCTCTTTTAAAAACATGCCATTAAAACATTTCAAACACACGATTATTGGTGAAACTACAAGTTCCTCATTTTGACATGTTACGAATTTAAAACAGTCTTAAAGACTTCCGTATGAAACTGCCGCCACGCCACTGCCACTCACCTGCTCTGCGCCCAAACCGACTCTTTAGGTGTATCACTCAAGAGGTGATCTAAACAAAACGTCACCGAGTTATTTTAAGTGTTCATCCCCCCCACCCCAAAGCGCGACACATCACGCAGACATTCTTTGCCTCGCAAGAGGAACGGAGACAAAGTCCATTCTAATTTCCCAATAGCGGGAAAGCCTCACATGTGACCACTGATAGACTTTAAAAGCAGGAAGTAATATAGAACTGGTGACAGGCTGTAGGCACTAAAGTGGAGCTACAACACAACACACAGCAGGCATGGATAACAACTTTATTTCAATTAAAAGCAAAGCAAAAAACAAAAACCCACATAAAGGATTAATAATCAGCATCAGGTTCTGGAGGAAGCTCCACAGTCAGCTCCTCGAGAGTCTGAAGAAAGGCATCCAGCTCCGCACGGCAATCTGGAAAAAGATAAAAGTTAATGATACAGTAGGTTAATTATACCTATAGTTAATGATACTGGGAGCTTCTAACTTGTGTTTCAGATGCTAAAGATACAATTACTGTTGCTCAGTAATAGTCATATTATTGGAGGGCTGCATGGCATTTATAAATCCTAAAGTCTTAAATTGTACATCTGGCTATTAGAGCAGCAATAGGTTTAATAACAGTGCCAAATTGCAGGTCACAAAAATGTTACATTAGTAATATCTCTGGAAGAAGTTTGTGCTGGTTCTTCATTTTCTGCTAAAGGTAGCACCGGTAAAACGGCTGCATGACCTCAGACACCTGTCACCCCTGTTTGTGTTTGTCTATGTTGTATTTCTTGGATGGGTGTTCTGTTAACTAATTTCCCCATTGTGGGACTAATAAAAGGTATTCGTAACCACTTGTGAGGCGGCATTTCTTGACACATTTGTCAGAGTTAGGGAGGTTTAAACTTATGATGCAACAGACTTCAGTTGTCTCAGAGCACTTCATATTATAAAAGAAAACCCCAATGAGGAGATGACCCCCCCCCAGGAGGCAGCATTTGGTGCTGATGGGAAGCAACAACTCTTTACAGGAAGACACCTCTGACAGAACCAGGCTCAGGGAGGGGACAGAAGAGCATAGAAAGATTAGAAGTGAAACAGAAGAGAAATGCATTAGTCTCATTCTGGGCTGCTGTATCATTGCTTAGGAATCCACAATCACCAAGTTTTGACAGACAGCAGCAAATCGAAAGCATTTATTGATGTCAGTAACTGATATCCTGTTTGTCACATGAATTTTACACAGTTAAAATGTGAAATAGTATTTGAGTTAAACAAAAACCCACCAGCCCAGAGTAATAAAGGTCATTGCCTCCCCAGCATTACATGAAGTGAATAAAAGTCAATGTCCAGTCATGTTTCCTTGTGTTTGTGAGCCTATAGGCCTGTACCAAGTAGCAGGATTTGGACTTATCAGGTAATGGATTTCTGCGTTTTTGGTGTTACACCACCATGGTAACTTATGCTGCAGAACAAGTTAGGTCTGCAGCAGGTTATGAAATCAGTTAAATCAGTTCTCTGGAAAATTGTCACCATTCCTGTAAGATCCCTCAGACCTCTGCGCAGACAGTAAAAGCCTGCAGGTTTTTTCCTCCTGAACATCAATTCCTTCCCCAGTGACAGAGCTGAGATACTGGATCTGAACTTGCATTCATTTGCTGCATTTCCTTCCTGGTTTAATACAGTGGGTATTTGAATCTTAATAATCAGAGTGCAGTGCTTTTAATACTATAGCACAGTGCTTTTCCTCACACCACTACTTTGTCTACAGCAGCTGTGTTGCATTCAATCTGTACTGTAGGTTTAACAGCTTCTGTTTTATCTCTAAAAATCAGCTGCTCTGCAGCCAGCAGACTTGTGTTTCAGGTTGCCCAGATTCTGCCAACACTACCTTTTTCATGGGAACATGCTCATAGTGAGATAGGGAAACACTGGATTAACTTAGAATTTATAACCACCTTTGTGTGACCACTTATCCCCACATCAGGAGTCAGGCTAAATGAAGCATGATAAAGATACCTTGGGTATACTGAACTTGCTTTGGAGTACAAGGACCAGGTTTTAGATGACATTTCACATGCTGGAAATGTTTAAATACAGTGGTATGCAAAAGTTTGGGCACCCCTGATAATTTTCATGATTTTCCCTTATAAATCATTGGTTGTTTGGATCAGCAATTTCAGTTAAATATATCATATAGCAGATGAACAGTGATATTTGGGAAGTGAAATTAAGTTTATAGGATTTATAGGAAAGTGTGCAACAATTATTTAAACAAAATTAGGCAGGTGCATTAGTTTGGGCACCCATGTCATTTTATTGATTTGAATACCTTTAGCACCAATTATTAGAACACAAAATTTGTTTTGTAAGCTCACTGATCCTTGACTACATAGACAGGTGAATCCAATTATGAGAAAGGGTTAAGGTGGCCAATTGCAAGTGTTTCTCCTCTTTGCATCTTCTCTGAAGAGTGGCAACATGAGAGCCTCAAAACAACTCTCAAATGACCTGAAAACAAAGATTGTTCATCATGGTTTAGGGAAAGGATCCAAAAAGCCCTCAGATTTCAGCTGTCAGTTTCCACTGTGAGGAACATAGTGAGGAAATGGAAGACCACAGGCACAGTTCTAGTTAAGGCCCGAAGTGGCAGGCCAAGAAAAATCTCAGATAGGCAGAGGCGAAGGATAACAGTCAGTCAACCCACAGAGCAGCTCTAAAGACCTACATCATTTTGCTGCAGATGGTGTCACTGCATTGTTCAACTATTCAGCACACTTTGCACAAGGAGAGGCTGTATGGGAGAGTAATGCAGAAGAAGCCTTTTCTGCACACATGCCACAAGGTATGCTAAAGCACATTTGGACAAGCTGTGGACTGATGAAACTAAAATTGAGTTATTTGGACATAAGGAGAGGTATGGATGGTGGAAAAAAAACCGCATTACAAGCCAAACACTTGCTACCCACAGTAAAATCTGGTGGCGGTTCCATCATGCTGTGGGGCTGTGTGGCCAGTGCAGGTACTGGGAATCTTGTTAAAGTTGAGGATCGCAAGGATTCCAGTCAATCAGCAGATTCTTGAGAACAATGTTCAGGAATCAGTGAAAGTTAAAGTTGCGCCAGGGCTGGATACTTCAAGACAACGACCCTAAACACTGCTCAAAATCTACTAAGGCATTCATGCAGAGGAATAAGGACAATGTTCTGGAATGGCCATCTCTGTCCCCAGACCTGAATATTATTGAAAATCTGTGGTGTGATTTATTTATTTTGCGCATTTTTGGCCACATCTGCTTTTCTCGCCAGTGGAGAGAGACAGGAAATGGGGGGGAAAGATACAGGGGAAAACACGCAGGCAAATTGGCGACGGGCCGGGACTCAAACCCGCGCCGCAACATGGCATATGTATGTGGTCGCCGGCTTCACCACTAAGCCACCCATCTGTGGTGTGATTTAAAGTGGGCTGTCCATGCTTGGAAACCATCAAACCTGACTGAACTGGAGATGTTTTGTAAAGAATGGTCCAAAATACCTTCAATCAGAATCCAGGCTCTCATTGGAAGCTATAGAAAGTGTTTAGAGGCTGTTATTTCTGCAAATGGAGGATCTACTAAATATTGATGTAATTTTTCTGTTGGGGTGCCTAAACTTATGCACCTGCCTACATTTGTTTAAATTATTGCACACTTTCTGTAAATCCTATAAACTTCATTTCACTTCTCAAATATCACTGTGTTCATCTGCTATATGGTATATTTAACTGAAATTGCTGATCCAAACAACCAATGATAAAAGGAAAAATCATGAAAATTAATCAGGGGTGCCTCAACTTTTGCATACCACTGTATATGCAGTGGTGATTATGCTGCAAAGAATCAGTGGTTGTGATCAAACACTGGTGTGGCTGCACAACTCAATATGAGATACAGAAAAAAGCAACATGCAAGATTGAATCTAGCAAGAGAATGACTAGTTTAGGTGAACTAAACCTTAGCAGCTTGATTATGGTTCTGCAATATGCTGATATTAAGCACTGAAACAATTGAGTCCTCACAGTAATGCAAGTTTAAGATCTCAGTCACTGCAGTGCTTGACTGAATTAAACCAGGTGCTTTAGATATGGTTTTCTACTCGTCCCTGATCAAAACTCAGTACCTGAATGCTTTGACGTTACAGGTGGTAGGTTTGGGAGAGGACTCAGGTCTTCAAATTCATTCTCACACAGATCAGGTGCTTGTGTGAAACAGGCCAGTCCAGGTAAGGCAAGTTTACTCAGAGGTATCAAGTCTTCAGGTACATCATACCTCAAATACTCTGAAAATACAAATGTGAACACTCAGGAAAAGAACCATATCATGGGCCCTCAGGGGTTATTTAAGCATACGGTCAAATGTATTTGGCTCGTGCAACTGATCACTGGGCCAAATCAATGAGCTTCAAATGAAAGCAAATGTAAACACTTGTGCTAAAGTGCAGCAGCATTTTTTGTTGCATTTTTGGCCACAGCGGCTTTTCTCGGCAGTGGAGAGAGACAGGAAATGGGAGAAAGATACAGGGGAGGACATGCGGGCAAATTGGCGACAGGCCGGGACTCGAACCCGCGCCGCCTGCACCGCAACGCAGCATATGCTCGCCGGCTTCACCACTAAGCCACCCAGGCAGCAGCATTTTGAATGTTATTTACAGCGGATGAGGCAAATAAGCTGTAAATAACATTCTGCCCACACACCCCCCTTAAAATATAACCAGGCATATTAATAAATTAAAGCATCAGTTACCTAGTGGATCATAAGAGAAGAATTTCTCAGTTTCTTGATACTCCACGTTGGCCTGAGGGGCATTTTTGACTTTGGTTTCCTCATGGGAAATGGCTGGCTGCAGCAGAGAAAAAGAGCAAGCAAGTCTCAATACAGTGAAGATTTAGGTTATACTTGCATCATTTTATAGTCCAACCTGTTTCAGGAGTTTCTTCTCTTGTTTACTGATGGCAGGGGTAGAGACCTTTACATTAAGGCAGCCAAAAGCCTTACGGCCAGATGGCAGAGGGGTACTGAAGGTTTTCATAGGAGATTTCACAAGTTTCTCTGGATGTGGGAGGGGAAAAAAAACCAAACAAAAAGACTTACCCCTAATGAGTGTGGCACTCATTAGGGGTGTGCGATATAGATTGTTAACACGGCAATTACGATATTATCATAGACAATGTGCGACCTGACATTAGAGTATGCTAATGACGGGGTGGGGGAAATCAAAACTCCTCGGCTCCACGCATTCACTACTTTATGCTTTAGTATTGGCTGCTGTGCGTGCACATTGAGAGTGCCCATACTGTGTGCTAGCGTAGCTGCCTAAACACACCTAAAGCTGGAAATGAGTGAACACACTGCACCAGGGGAAGCAATTCAGACATGGCCAGCCTCGCAGTCTACCGCCTTAATTCCTAAGTGAGGAGGTGGTTTGGATTTGGAAAGATTGATACTGATATTTAGCCCCCCCTGTGACCCAGACTAGATGTTAATATCATAGACGTGTGTGTCTGTACATACTGTGTGTACACACACACACACACCTAACTTAAAGGATATTAACCATAAAGTAGGTATATGTTACAATCACATACCATGTTTATATATGTTTACATATAATGACAGTCTTTAATCTCATAACCTAGCAACATTCTTTGAGCTCACCTGTTTGGAGCCTCAGATAAAACGCTGAAGTGGTCTATCAAAAAGCAGGTTTCTGATCAGATGAAGGTGTGCATTTTCTGTGATTTTTTTGCTATAATGTAGGGGGAATCCCCCTTGACAGTGTTGGGATTTTATTTTTTTTACCCAAAGAATTAAATGAGAAATGGACAAATGTTTAAAAGTAAACTTCAGGAAATTAAACCGTGGCTGAAGCAAACAGACAATTAAATAAATAAATACATTAGACGTCAGAAAGTGCCAGACTAGCTTCCCAGTCTCAGTGCATCTTATCTTGAAGGTTCGTCCACAGTACATACAATTAAAACATCACCATGTTCTGTTATTAATCTGGATAAGATTGCTCTGTATTGATTAACTGAAACATCAGGGGAGAAGATGTGCTTTTTGTACAAGGCTTTATCACTGATGGAAGAAAATCTGAGTCATGAAAACTAGCACTGGACAAGACCAATAACGAAGGCCAACCCGCAGCACGCAGACTGTTTATGTGTAGATAGTGACAGTGTAAAAATATTATGGTTAGTGAGGAACATGGGCTCAGAGGGGGAGGAAGACAGAGCACACACAGGCCTGTCTCTTCCTGAACTCTGAGTCCCACATGTGCTATAGCTTCTGATTCTTTAATATAGTAAGTGTATTAATTTTCTCATTAAAGTGTTTCAGGTTTCTTTCACAAATAAACACGTCATAACAGCTTCTTTTTCGATCTCCCCCCATTCTGTCAAGTCTTCTTTATTGAGCGATTGCTTTCGAAAAACTCGCCGAAGTTAATGTGTCAAAAACACTGATTTAAGTCTTATTTTACTAGCATGCATTTCTTTTACGAACACATTTTTTAAATAACGCAATATATCATTTATTATCGCTAGACAAAATTACAGAAAATAGAGATTTTTTTGTCTATATTGCACACCCCTAGCACTCAAAGAGATTTATTTATTTATTTATTAAAAAAAAAAAAAAAAAGCCATTTTCATACCTGGAGCAGACTGAAGCCGCTGCCTCATCTTCAGTGTAGGTGCATGGAGACCTGCATTTTCACGTTCTGCAAAGATTATGTTGGCCATCTGAAAACACAAGCAGATATAAGCTACTGCAACACATCACACCCTCACCCCCAACCCGTTGCAGCAGATGACAGCCCCTCACTGAGCTTAGTTTTGCCAGGTTTCTTCCTGTTTAAAGGGAGTTTTCCTTCCTACTGTTGCCAAGTGCTTGCTCATAGGTTGTTTGATTGTTGGAGTTCTCTGTATTATTGAAGGGTCTTTACCTTACAGTATAAAGTGCCTTGAGGCAACTGATTTGGTGCTGTGCAAAACAACTGAATTATCACCACTGACACATTTCTACAGTAGATATTTAATATAACACAAGTGGAAGTAAATGGATTTACAGCAAACAGCGTTAAGAGGTTGCACTCCTTGTAAATGTGTCAGTCACCTGGTCCTGTTCCAACTTGTCATATAGTACTAACCTGAATACCATCATTCATACTAAAATTTGAGATATGAATGAATTGTAGTTTTGGAGAATAGATACATTCCTAATTAAGAGCATAGCTGACCATCAGGCCCTGATAACTAGTCTGCTTTAAGTTCAGCACCCTTTTATGAACAAAGCACTGAAACTAATGACCAATTTGGCAGCATTACAAGCTACAGCCCTTAATTGTTGCAGCCAACATAATATTACTACAATGCATTCCTTGAGACCTCATTGCCCCATATTAAATGCACTTTGTTCTCAGAGTGCAGCCTTACTTTTAGTTCCTACAGTCTTCAAAGGTAGAATGGGAGGCATCAGGCCCTAAGAACCACCTCCCACTTTGGGTTCAGGAGACAGATGCCATCCCTACTTTTAAAGTCAGGCTTAAAAGCATTTTCATAAAGCTTCGAGTTGAGTTGGACCTGAAGCACCCCTTTGTGCTGCACTGAGGTTTGCTTTTGATTAATTTACATGCTACTACTGTACTTGCATGTCTGTCAGTTGGTTGCCCTGAACCAATAGTCTGCATTTTGTCCTTTCTCCCTCCAAACTCTCCTCACTTCACTTCTTCAAACAGTTGCAGCAGATGGCTTCAACTTTAATTATAATCCAAATGGAAATAAATAAGGGTATATGAACTGAAACAAACATGCCTGGAGTAGGTTTGTAAATGAGAGAACTGAAAGACAATTGCATCACTACAAAACAAAATGTGGAAGACTAGTCACTTTATCTTAATTGTTTCATTTTAACAATGGTAGTGAGACCTGCTATGATGTATTGTTGGGAGACGGTGGCACAGGAGCTGAATGTGAACAAGATCAGAAATGAGTATCAGAGGAACAGCTCAGCTTGAGCTGTTTGGAGACAAAGTTAGAGAGGCAAGCCTGAGAGAGTTTGGCCATGTGCAAAGGAGGGATAGATATACTGGACAAAAGAGTTTGAATATGGAGCTGCCAGACAGAAGGAAAAAAAGGAAGATCACAGAAGATTTAGGGATGTAGTGAAGGAGGACATTGCAGAGGGCTGGTGTGACAGGAGGATGCTAGGTACAGGGGGAGATGGAGCAGATGATCCGCTACGGTGAGTGGTAAAGGGAGCAGCCGAAAGAAGAAGAATCTGAGTTTTTGTTTTAAAAGCATTTTCGCAAATCAAAAGGGAGTGCTGCCTCCTAGCGACTTTGTAATAAAAATGTGGCGACTAGAGGAGAAAAAAAAAAAGCTTTTTTGTAAAGTAGGGATAATACTACGAGATGGAGGCAGACACTGAATTTAATTACCGTAAACTCATTAAGGAATTCAGTGTCTGCCTCCATCTCCAGTTTATGCAAATAAATTCGAGGGACAAACAGGTGTTACTGGTTTACCAACAGCAACATAGTAAGTTTAGTGTTACGTTTAAAAAAAAAAAAAAAGACACTGTCACCATAACTAACCAGACTTCTAAGCCTTACGCAAAAAAAGTTGATTTTGAAGTAGACTTACTTAAAGAAAGGATGGGATGCGGATTCAAATCTTTAGTGGGCTAACTAGCTAGCACGCTAGCTTATGTTAGTTTTTAACATTTTATAAGCTTACCGCCACTGCTAACAAAGGCTATAATGACTTTAAAAGACCGTCATCGCTAATATTACCTCATTCCTCTGTGATAGCCGTCGCTAGCTGCTCCCAGATCGCAAATTTGTTTTGGTATAAAAACCTGTGCCGTAGCGACCGCGACTCGTTTTTAAATTCACTGCCTTCCTCCCATTGGTCACTGTAGCACACGTGACTTGAAATGGGCGTTACGCAAACAAATTTAATCCAATTAAAAAATATTGCCAGAGCCTGTTTACGAATTAGAAATGTTTTAATATTGCTGTCACAATTATATCAAAATCATTTAATAATTTACGCTAAATATAGCGAAAACAAAGTTACGCATTCAGGAAGTACACCCATGGTGTTTATTTAGGACGATAGAGCCCATTCTTCTTATAAATGTGCTAGTTCTCACGATAAACCATACTTCCCGTGCTTCCATACATCTCATATGTGGGTTTGAGATTGCGCTTAATTTTCTGAAGTCATACCAAAACATCTTTAAGTTACTTTTATTGACTATCGCCCCGTTGGTTTACCCCTTGCTCTGTTGCCCGACTGTAACGTTCACTGACAGCGGATCGCCCCGTCTCTACCACCGGACGGAACCATTGAAGCATCCTGAGGGGAGCGCAGTAGATAGTTTTATTTAATCTTTATTATTTTTTCGATGCAAATTTCTAAATAAAAGTTTGGATTATGCCAGGTGTTTATAGTTCATAAGTAAGAAACACCTAATGTGAGCACAGTTTTTACAATATTCTAAAAGCGCGTTGGTTAGTGGTTCATTCCTGTTAGGCCGTCTTTCGGTGTTACGTTAACGGTGCAGCTTCCTTTGCTAAACAGAGCAGCAGAGGTTTCGTCCTCCGGCTAACAGCAGCTACTATGGCGTCAACTGAGATAGCAAGGCAAGCGGTAAGTAGCCTGTTTTACCCTGTAATTCATGTATTTATCGCATATATTTTTGTTATGTATTAAGCGTTTCGCACGAGGGTGTAATATGAAGCTGATTTACCCAGTCACTGTCCGTTTTCGCGACTATTCCATCCAAATCCAGTGTACCGTAGCTTAATTAGATCAATTATAATTAAAGCTAATAGAAATCTGATTATGCATAGCTACAAACCATGCGAAAATTAAAAGTAATAAAATAAATCGGATATTAAGTTAAGACCGAGCGCTCCTCAGTCGTAGCTCTCTGGTAAAATATTTCCATTTTGGTATGCTAACGCCTGCAGATTTCCTGTGTTGGTAAAACCTAAATTATCTTGTAAACGGAATTAGCGGATTTTAAAACATTGAATTCGACGTAACCTACTTGTATATTAGCTTACGTAAAAACGACAGGCTGTTTTACAGCCATAGGTAGGCCATTCATTCTGAACGCCCCCATATCAGCACGGTTACGATGCTCATTTCCGTTATGTTGTTTTACGTGAGTCCCGTCAACTTTCCTTTTCGGGCGTTGTCTGAATTGCATAGAAAATATGGGCAAAACAGATTGTAGCTGCTTGTAGACATCAAGGCATGCAATGCTCAAATCGTGGATTAAGTTTGCCTTTTTTGGGAGGGGGGGTTGGAAGGAAGCCACTAAACCCAGAGGGAGGGCTGAGAATAGCAAGGTTTTACAGTCTGATATTCATATCCAATGAATGGAAACCCACTCACTGTGTGTAACTTGGCTGTGAGTGTCATGAAAAGCAGGAATGGTTTCAGGAATGTTGCACTTGCAGCTGAAGAGTATAGGGCTGGTTGTCCAGTTTTCCAAACACTCCCTCAGCTGTTTAAAGCCAGTTTCAGCCATCCAAATAATCCACAACTGTTTAGTGCCTTCAGCTTTCTTGGTTATTTTAAATTGAGTCTAAAACAGAATGTTTTTCCTCCCAGAAGCCTTCACCACACTGGTCTGCAACAGTGTGTTATGTTAAGCCACATAATAGGTACTTGTCTGAGGTTGAGATGGTTGAGATATTCTTTCTTTTGCTATATAATCTAAATTTTTTGTTTTCCTGCATGATGTAGGCTGCAGAAAGGAGGTTCACACTGATCGAGATGCTTACCAGCAGCCACACGCCCCCACACATATGTAACAACAGTGTTTTTACGCTTGTTGTGTTTAGTGGTCCAGATACAGACTGGCTATAAACAGTGTGATAAAGTTATTGGAGCTGAAGTCAGCTCAAAATAGCAAGTTTAAGGGTTCAAGTCCAAATGAAACTCAGTGCAGATTATATTAATGCCTTTTAAAATGTCTCCTTTTCTGATTTTTACAACAGTTTGATTGTGTTGATTTTTGATTCTGTATTTATTCTCAAAGCTCTTTCTGACACGAACAGCAGTACCTTTCCATATATGTACATTGTGGTTTTTAACTGTCTCGACTGTGGAAGAAAGTCACAACTCAGGAAGAAGGAAGTGAGTTAGCACTGCACCTGAAGTGATTGTCAAAGACTAGCGTGATCTAAAAATGGGGGAAGACATGGTATAGTGTTATTTACATGGGAGAGCTTTCATTGTCGTGTATATTTTAGGATGTTAGAAGAAATCCTGTGCATGCTTACAGATGTGGGAGGTGTTTAGTGATTGAAAGGTACTGACTTGTTGCTTTATGTCGTTTGTTTTTAGGGTGAAGGAGCTCGTGCCGTTCCTCTATCGGGCCATGTTGGCTTTGACAGCATGCCTGACCAGCTGGTCAACAAGTCTGTCAACCACGGATTCTGCTTCAACATCCTCTGTGTTGGTGAGTGTGCTGTGTGATTTCCTCTCTATGACTTCAGAGACAATGTCTTAGCTTCAGTTAAAGCATTTCCACAAGATAAAAAGCAGAGTGTCTGACTCTCAGTTTCCTTTTGTCTTGCTTTGGTTACTGTGATGAGTAAGATACTCTCAGTTCAGGAAAGTCAAGTGTCTGCAGGTGGTTGTTTAATTTGAATATGCATGACTGTTAAAAACTAATTCAACATTTAATGCAGAAAGCAAGCCATCTCTAGGATTCATAAGGCAGTCAGAAGTGTAATTTTATACCGGCTAAACCAGTCACATCAGCCTTATTAAGTGCCAGAAGCATTCAATTATGGGCACTCAGTTGCCAATTTATTAGCATCCCACTAAAACTAATCTAATACAGTCATTCAGCTGCTCTAGCTGAATGGAGAAAATAATGTTCAGTTTATTTAGATTGTATTTTGTGGCCATTGTGGTGGTTATAGTTTATGGTAATTTATATAAAATAGAATTTTTTTTTTAATATTAAGATCCTTTTTTAAGATCATTAGATTTTTCTTTTTGAAGCACATTAAATGTCCAGAAAACAATACGAATATGTAATTAATTAATATGCAGCCATTTTAATCTAAATGTTAATGTTCATCTAAATTAATTTTAATACACACAGAAAGCTGGAGATTGGGCAAATCTCAATGCTATAGTAGGCATCCATGCACAGATGCTATAGCACTATAGCAAAGTTTTAGAGTTATTCATAAGATAAAATAAAAACACCAGCATGCACACATAGGAGAACAAGACATCCCCTTTTGCCAAACAGGCTACAAGAACACAAATAATATGTAAGACAATAAGCCATAAAGAAAGCATGCCTCCTTGTTCACTTCACCAAGTGTTTATGACTTTTACTTGACGTGCAGAGTGGCACAGGAAGTAATACTAAAGCTGCATCTTGGCAGTGAGTTAACATTTACATAGAGAATGATACTTTCACATCATCAGTGGATGTAACACATCTAAGAAATATATATAGTTTTAAATTAGGCCAATCTTCTTTTGTGGGGGAATTTAATTTTGTGACCAATTTCAGCATTCATGCTTGACAGTTTAGCTAAGCATCTCTAATGATGGATCTCTGTCATTTCTAACAATAGAAAGCAGTGAGGAATCTTGACAGTTTACCTTAACCTTGAATATAATGTGCTTTTGTGATATGTTGCAAATTAGGAATATAATGATAGTATGATAGTATATGTATATATGCACTGCTAAAAGAAATTAAAGTAACACTTTTTAATCAGAGTATAGCATCAAGTCAATTAAACTTCTGGGATACTGATCCAGTCAGAGGGCCATCAATAAGACAACCCACTGACATTTTTCCCTCCTCATCTTTTCTGACTATTTTTTATTAGTTTTGCATTTGGCTAGGGTCAGTGTCACTACTGGTAGCATGAGATGGTACCTGGACCCTACAGAGGTTCCACAGGTAGTCCAACTCCTCCAGGACGGTACATCAATACTTGCCATTGCCAGAAGGTTTGCTGTGTCTCCCAGCATAGTCTCAAGAGCATGGAGGAGATTCCAGGAGACAGGCAGTAGGTCCACTACTGGTTCCCTCTACTTTTCACAGATGAGAACAGGTTCTTCTTGAGCACATGTGACAGACGTGAAAGGGTCTGGAGAAGCCACGGAGAACATTATGCTGCCTGTAACAAACATTGTTTAGCATGACTGGTTTGGTGGTGGGTCAGTGATGTTTTGGGGAAGCATATCCATGGAAGGATGCACAGAGCTCTACAGGCTAAGCAACGACACCCTGACTGCCATTAGGTATCAGAATGAAATCCTTAGACCATTGTCTGGTGCAGTGGGTCCTGGGTTATTCCTGGTCAGAATCAGAATCAGAAATACTTTATTGATCCCAGAGGGAAATTTCAGTTGTTACAGCTGCAACCGTTTATCATATAGAAAGAATAAACACTCTAATAATTTAAATAATTTAAAACCAAAAACACTCTACTAATATAAAAACCAAAAAGATAAATTTGTAGTATCCATACTGTATAAATGTACACATAATATATTACACCTATTAAGTACCTATTAAGGGAGGATTTATAGAGTTTGATGGCCACAGGTGGGAATGATCTCCTGTGGTGCTCTGTGGAGCATTTGGTGGGATGAGTCTTGCAATGCCTGGTGCATGGCATTGCCTGGCCTCATGTGGTAAGAGTATGCAGGCAGTTCCTGGATGATGAAGGAATTGATACCATTGACTGGCTCCCACGCTCACCTGACCTAAATCCAGTAGAACACCTCTGTCACATTATGTTACGGTCCATCTAATGCCACCAGATTGCACCTCAGACTGTCCAGGAGCTCAGTGAGGCCATGGTCTAGGTCTGGGAGGATACCCCCCATGACACCATCCATTGTCTGATTAGGAGCATGCCCCAACAATGTCAGGCATGCATACAAGCACATGGGGGCCACACAAACTACTGAGTACCATTTTGAGTTACTGCAGTGAAATATTGGCAAAATGGACTAGCCTGTTGCATCATTTTTTTTTTTTCACTTTGATTTTTGGGGTATCTTTCAATTCAGTCCTCTGGTAGGTTGATAATTTTCATTTCCATCAAACAACATGGCATCCTTTCATTCCTAACACATTACCCAGGCTATATGAGTATTGATATACAGCATGATTTTTCCCCCAATGAGATCTGATGCATCTTCAAAGTGTTCCTTTCATTTTTTGAGCAGTATGTATCATAAAGGTGTTTATATTAAACACCAAGGTTTCAAATCATTAGGTCAGTTTGTGCACAATCCATACGATGCATAAACTCAGGAGTAACATTGCTCTAAATAGTCAGTTTCAGACAGTTTTTTTTCTTCTCTTGGATTATCATGATGTCATGTAGAGGGGATATGCCTAATATGGTCATCTCAGGCACACCGCTCTGTGACATCCACCAACTGTTTAAACCTTCAGTTTTTGCAGCTAATCAGAAGAAACTTGGCTTCAAGGGAGGGTGGGAGGACCTGAAAAGACTTCTTCTGGACTGTGAATAAACTGAAGGGCTACATTAGAGTCCAGTATAAGATACAAGTAGGGATTACTTTTAACTATTAACATGCATAGATACTCCAGTAGAGTCCAAGCATAAGCACATGGAACTGGAAATGAGCAGAATAAGACCACTTTAGATATTTTCATAGTTTAAAATGCTTGGTGGGTGTAAGTGCCTGGATTTTGAGTTGCCTCCAAGCTAAAAACTTCTCCTAGATTCTATTTATACTTAATAGTGGAGTGAAATGTGTGTTTTTTTTCTCTTAATGTTTCTTTTTAATGCTACTTTTACTGCCAGCATTTCCAAACAATCTAGAAAAATATTACTGTAATCCATCCAAAATATGGAAGCAAAGACGACATAGCAGAAAAACCACGGCTTTTGTTGCTGTAAATGCTGCTGTGTGACTCACAAGTGCAACATTTCATGGTAATATGGGCATTACTTGAGGCAAAGCATGTGGTCTAAATTCTGATGTGAAAATGTGTGCCTCAAAGATAACTGGTATGCCTTCAAAATGTTTCTGTTGTATTATTTTTGATTTTGACCTTTATTTTACACATTGGCCTGCCCAGTTCTTTCTATTTGGTCTTCCTTTTCCTAAAACAAGATTCTAAATTGCGAAGAGCAGGATACTTTTTACTCTTGTGAGCTGAACTTTGCTCAGAAACATTCAGTAGTATCCTCTGTGTGCCTGTTTGTTGTATTTTCAGAGAAAGTTGGGAGCATTCTAAGATATCCCACAGAAGTGGGCTAATATTGTTGAACTGTAGGTCAGGCTGTAATGAGTAAAAATAGATTTTCTTACAGAAGGAGCTCAGTGTCTGAGTCATCATACAGCCTCTAACAGTAAATGGATGTCAGAGTACATGACCTAGCAGCTACTTCTGTTATTTTTGTGGCTGTAAGCATTTGAGAGTAATATATTATGCTTCAAGCATATTCAGTATGTCGTTTTTAATCTACTCTAACATTATTAGGCACGATTTTCTTCTTTCTGCTTGAGTTACACTTCACAAGTGTCAATAAAAGTGTCAGAGAGAGGAGCCTGAGATGAAATTGATTGAACACTGATAAAATAAAAGGGCCTGTCATTGAATTTCTGTTGATTTGGGAGCAGAGTGAGTAAAACAGTAACAACTGCCTTGTAAGTAGCGGTGAAGAGGCAATTTTTTTTAATGTGATTTAAATGATGTAATAGTAAAATGAAGATGGTAACATGATCTTCGTTGTGCAGGTGAGACGGGTCTGGGCAAGTCCACTCTGATGGACACGCTGTTCAACACCAAGTTTGAGGGTGAGCCCACCCAGCACAACCAGCCAGGAGTCACGCTCAAGTCCAACACCTACGAACTCCAGGAGAGCAATGTGCGCCTCAAACTCACTGTTGTCAACACCGTGGGCTTTGGAGACCAGATAAATAAAGAAGACAGGTAAGTCAGTCCTCTCAGCTGCTGCAGATCCAAGAAGTTTTTTATTCAGATCTTTCTGTGGGAGCAATATCAACCCTAGATTGTGCTCAAGTAGATTGTGAGTACTAGAAGCCTCTGCAGCTGAGGTGTAATTCAGTACTGATCCTTCTTTCATCAGATGTCTCAGCTAGTTTCCTCATGTTTCGTTGTACCGGTATAAGAAACAAAAATCTGAGGTAGATGCTTTCCTGCCTGGCATTAGAAGCAAATCGCAGCCTAAGGACATGACACTTAAGCACTTAAATCACACCCATGAGATTTTGTTACCAAACTTTAAGCCTGCTCTAAAGGTTAAGTTGAGGGTGAGATCATGTGAACTCTATAAGCTCTGTGCAATGGGAATACTGCAATTGTTGGAAGTCCCAGGGGAAGTAACATGGGGTTAAACTATCTTACACACTGGTGGTCATGTGAACTGCCACAGGCAGAATATCCTATACTTTGTAAATAAGCTTTGTATTTTCTCAGTGTTTATGTGTCTGTGTTCTGGAAAGGGTGGATGCCTTTTGAAACTTCCTGTAGTCCTCAGTAAATGAGGCCAACATCTTTCTTTTTTGTCAATTTTTTTAATAGCATTTGTCATTGCAGATAGGGTTGAAATAGTTATTGTATAAATTAAATACTTACAAATTAAGACCAACATCAAAAACCTGACTTCAACATAAAGTGTGACTTCAAATGTCCAGTTGTTAGTGCTTCTTAAATGGATACAGGCCATAAAGGTGGATACTTAGGCTAGACCTTATCCTCAGATGAGATAGTCTGTCCTCACAGACGGCAAAAGTGATGATCGATTCTGTCAAGTTACAGTTAAAAAGTAATCATTTACCAGGAAGTTGCGCTCACGTGTTCTGACTACAGACATTTTCACACTGAAGTTTTGTTGATATTACCAGAAGGATTTACATGTGAGAATGCAGATGTCCAAATCTGATCTGACTTTTTAAAAATGGTTTTACTCTGCTACTTTCCTAATGTGTAGTCTGATTGGACCCATGTAAAAACAGTGCTGGTGATAGGTCGAGGAAAAGCAGTTCTTTTGGTACTGAGAGCACATCTGACGCAGCCAATGGCCTGTTGTCTGCTACATACACTCCAAAAGTGCTGGAACAGTGAGGCCAATCCCTTTATTTTTGCTGTAGACTGAAAATATTTGACATAAAAAATCAGTGAGACAAAAGATCAACTTCTCAGGTTTTAGTTCCAAGTATTTACATCTGATTCAGACAAAAGGCGCTATCTTCTGAACTGCGTATCAAATCCAGATGTAAATACCTGGAAATAAAAGCTGAGATGTTGATCTTTGGTCTCATATTGATTTTCTTTTTTTGATGACCTCACTGTTCCAATACTTTTGGAGGGAAATGTATCAGTGTTTTTTTTCTGGCTCAGCATTGGCTTTTAGTGAGTAAAGCATTCTCAGCCTTCATACTATAAAGAAAATAGGTTTTGCCAGAAGCTTGTCATGTTTCCTTTTTTTCTTTTTCTTTCTTATTACTTGATAGACAAAAATGTCTGTTATATTGAACTAAATTAAACCCCTATCTGACCTAAAACATCTTTGGAGGAGCACCAAAATTCCCCTTGCAAAAGAACAACCGTACATGTTGAAAAACAGCAACTTTGGATTTGATTCTTCTTATCTGAATTTTATGTGTCAAATGGAAAAACTGGGAGAAGTTCAACCATAGCTTCCTTTACAGTATGACTAGTAACATTCATACATGATGGATGATTCAAAGTACAATACATTAATGTTGAATTATATTAGTTACAACATTTTAAAAGCAAATCAAATTTTTAACTGGAAAATGCACAGACAGCATATTGCTTTGGAAGTAGACACGACAGGAGCTGATAAAACAGTGTATTGATCAAAACCAAACCAAAAACACCATCTTCCCTGTCTCTCCTTTTAACAGCTACAAGTCCATTGTGGAGTTTATTGATGCCCAGTTTGAAGCATATCTACAGGAGGAGCTGAAAATCAAGCGCACGCTACACAGCTACCACGATACCCGCATCCATGCATGTCTGTACTTCATCGCTCCGACAGGACACTCGCTCAAATCCCTGGATCTGGTGACCATGAAAAAACTTGATAGCAAGGTCAGCTTCACTTCACTTAATCTGACTGTTATCTTTAGCCAGAAGCTGTTTTATGTCTCAAAATGTCCACTAGAAGATGGTTTGGGTTGTTTTTATTATGCAGTTAATTTGCAGTTGTTGGTTTTTAAGCATTTAGTCATAGGGACAGTTGTACTGCAGCTGAATGATCTTAAAGAATATCTGTTTTAATGTGTAGGTGAACATAGGTATGCTGTAGGTAAATCTTTTGACACGGCATGACTGTCTGTGTCACTTCAGTCATGGGCCATAAACCTTTTTCAGGCGTCTGCCTGAATGTAAATTGGCTCTGGTCTCGTTGCTGCATCGGTGTAGGTCAGCTGTGAAATGCAGTCTGCTCAGTGACTGAAGCCTGGGTTTTGTGAGGTCCTTTCCCTTTTAGCTTATTTGCATGGACCTCATGGCTTTTGTACAAAGAGCCAGCTTAGTGTTTGCCAGAGCAGCTGTGCCCTCCAGCAAGCACACAACAGCATGATCCAGAGCAGAGTCTCCTCTGTTTACACGTTCACCTAGGAGTGCATTCAAACAGCGCTCTGCTGAAGTGTCCTCAAGCAAGACTTTGATTCCTCACCAGATGAAGGGATGTAGTGAGATATGTTGTTCACATGACCCGGAGCATCCCTTGCTTTTAGTTAAAGGGGCCCACATTTGACGAACAAAAAAGATATGGGATTTTGTGGGCGATACAGCACTGCAAAAATAGTTGTGTGGGAGTCAAATTTTCATTTTCTACCAGTCAGATGTAATTCATATATGACAGTGATCCTGTCTGTTTTTTTCCCCCACCTCCCTGGATTTGCATAACTGTCATATGATAAAATTATTTAGCTGAATCTTAATGCTATGTTTGGAGAGATTTTAAATGATCTAGAACATGAAATGAAAGCGTGCTACTTTCATTGTTGCATTTACTATTTTTATTTCTGTACTTAAGCATGTGTTTTTGTCTGCTGTAGACAAAGGCTTGGGGGGAAACTATGAATCAAAATAAGCAAGTTATATTAACCCTAGAACACTAACATGAGTTTTATAACACTATCACTCTCACTTTCACATGAGTGAAGATGACCAGAACGTTAGTGTTTTAAAAGTAAAAGAAATGGCTTCCTTTTAACCTGGCTTTATGCAATGGCTGGACAGCAAATGTGTATTGATTTAAATCAACTGTAGAAATCATCAGCCTTTCACTAATTCATCTGATTTTATTTTTTGTGAGCAATAGAGATTCTCATCTGAGGGAACAAGTTATTTTCACCCTTTTTGTATTCCTCCATAATGTTTTCCTCTTGAATGAAACAGGCAGCAGGTGTTCAGTGCATTTTTTTTTTTTTTTTTTTTNCAAGAAGGGTCAGATGATTCATCAAATTCACCCTTTTTACCTAAAGAAAACCTGGGTTAAGTTGATGACTACTCTTGCAATACTTGCCTCTTGATTGAGGTTTTAAGTTTTGTCTGTAAAGCTAATTCAAAGAAAGCCTGTCTATACTGAATTTGCTTACACTCTGAATATTAAAGCAAGTAGTGCCCTCTCATTTTTCACATTTTGTTTCAAATGGCTACTGCAGTCTTTGAAATTCTGTGAGTGGAAGACATGTATAAGGAAAAGCGTTTTCATTCAATTACTAAACTGTAATATTACTTAATTCTAGCTACTGCTTCTGAATTTTTTAAATTAAATTAATTTAGCTCTTTTCTAAATTTGGACTACAGAAGTGGAGAGGCTGTGAAACTAGAATCTGCTCTATATTTAGCTGCACATCTGAAATATCTGTCTGCACCTTATTGTGTTATTGTGATAACTACATCAAAGCTTGCCTCTTTTCTCAACTGCAGGTCAATATTATCCCAATCATTGCCAAGTCGGATGCCATCTCCAAGAGCGAGCTGGCCAAGTTCAAAATTAAAATCACCAGTGAGCTGGTCAGCAACGGAGTGCAGATCTACCAGTTCCCCACTGATGATGAATCTGTGGCTGAGATCAACTCCACCATGAATGTAAGGCTTTACAGTGGTAGTGGTTTACACATTCACCTAAGAAGCAACAGATCCCCGATTCAGTCCCTGAAGGAGACACAAATCCCTTTGGGGTTGTATTTGGCGTTAAAAAGTCTGCCAAATCAAACACATGGAGCTGCCCACTGTGGTGATCCCTTGTGACTAAGAAAGTAGCTACACTTCTCTTCTTTCTAATTTATTGTACCAACATATCAACATGGGAGAGTCAGGGCAGATGTTGTACGTGTCTCCTCAGCCTGACAGGAAGCCACTGCACTAGGGGTAGAGTGTGTTCAGCTCACTTTGCAGGAAGTCTGCAGTGTGGGAAAGGGCCTATGTGCACTGACAGATAGTTCAAGGCTCACTTTGCTCTTTATTAGTCCTGATCTGTGCAAATGCCTTAACTATCCTTAACTGATTCTATTAGACCGCTGCCTCTCTGCTCATGTTTGCACATCCTGACCTCAACTCTGTTCTCATGAGACGTCATAAATCTTTATGTTTGAACTGTTGCTTGGTGTCTCTGAAAACAAGTTCTTAATTATCAATTTATGCAGGTTAAAATAATGGAATAAGAGTAAGCTATTAGCAGAAATACTTCTGGATTTCTTAATAATGAAAAGATGTTTATTTATTTATTTGTGTGGAGAGAAGCTGAGGAGAATCTGCAGAGCTCTCCTCAGGTGTGTGTTGTGTGTTTACCAACAGTGCTTTTCCTTATGCTTCACAGAGCCATTTGCCCTTTGCTGTGGTGGGGAGCACGGAGGAAGTCAAGATTGGGAACAAGATGGTGAAGGCCCGGCAGTACCCCTGGGGGACGGTGCAGGGTAAGCCTGGGTTACATCCTGCACAGGAAATGAGAGCATGCTCCCTCTCATCAGAGCTATTCTAGCTACTCCCTCCCCTTATATTTCTCCTCAGCTCCAATAGCCGCTACAGACTAGCTGATAGTCTGTTATATAACCTCATTTAGCTGCAGTTCCATCACTGCCATCATATTGTAAATCATGGCAACAGCAGCTCTTAGCTCTTACAGAAATTTTGTGTCACTATTTCAGTTGAGCTTTTACTGACTTCCTTAATCAATGGAGTGGTTAATGTATATGAAATTGACAGAACTGTCAATACTTTAAGCTCCAGTTAAACTGATTTGCTTCTAAGCTGTTTTGCTACACACATACCCGCTGTTATTAAATGTGTATTAATGCTTGTGTGTAGTTCTTTAAGTGATTCAGCCTTATTCAACACATACAGCTTAAGTGCTGTGTAATCCATGGAGATAGAGCTGCAACGTGCTTGCAGTGACAGTGCTTTTGGTGTATCTTGTTTTGTCTACTTTATAATGTTATAAAACCAAAACATACCCTGAAGTCTTCATTAAAAAATTGTTTTTTATACTACATTTGCTTTAATTTCAGTATGACCTCTTTAGAAATTGTAGCCTTTTTATACAAAACAGCCACAGGGTAAACAGATACGTTTCCCACAATGTTTATCTAATATTTATATGGATTACATCAAAACCCCCAAAGCCTAAAGTCAGCGTTTATCTTCATCGTCATTAAGGCTTCATTTAAAATTCAGTGTGCTGGATTCCTGCCAAAACAATGAAACCCATACCACTGTTTTAATGCGAATGCCCTGCAGTGTATAATATTTCTGACTGAAGAAGGCTTTTATCAGACACTGCGTCTGTTTACCCCAGACTGTCTGCATGTGTACTCACATGATGTCACATGGCCTGTGGAGGCATGCTGCTCAGTTCAGTCCAGCACCAAAATCAATACAGATAACATGAAAACTGCCTTTTTATACAGCCACATTTTGTATGATTTACTTTATACTGTAAATTTAGAATGCATTAAATTATTAGTTGTGATTCAATGATGTGTGTTTTCGCCTTTATGTTAGCATTATATTGAATAGGATGCTGTCCAGTGTGTACTAAGTCACTGTGATCTGTGTCTTTCACAGTGGAAAATGAGAATCACTGTGACTTTGTCAAACTGCGGGAAATGCTGATCAGAGTGAACATGGAGGACCTGCGAGAGCAGACTCACACGCGTCATTATGAACTCTATCGCCGCTGCAAGCTGGAGGAGATGGGCTTTAAGGACACGGATCCTGACAGCAAACCCTTCAGGTAGCAGACTACTTTATTACAGCTGATTTTTCCCTCCATCAGCTTATTTTTACTCCCATGCACCCATTTACATTTTGTAATTTTGAAAATTCACAGAATGAAGGTTAAATCTTGAGTGGCTTTGTAAATATGCCAAATTTATTGTAGAAATATATCAGCTGATTCTGGGAGTATCATATAGGAATCACTCACTGATTTTTCATGGAATGATCCAAGATAGCACCAGGTTAAGTTTGTGTCTACATCTGTTTATGTGGCACACTGATGTCTGTTGCTCACATTTATTCCTTCTGTCCTTTTCCTCCACCAGTCTGCAGGAAACATATGAAGCTAAGAGGAACGAGTTCATGGGAGAACTGCAGAAGAAGGAAGAAGAAATGAGGCAAATGTTTGTCCAAAGAGTTAAAGAGAAGGAGGCCGAGCTCAAAGAAGCAGAGAAAGAGGTATCAGCAGCATAACCAGTGTTTATGTGAGCCAGACACATTTCTGCCCTTGTTTTATTAACACAAAACTGTTTATTGTCATAGCTGCATGAGAAGTTTGACCGTCTGAAGAAACTACACCAGGAGGAGAAAAAGAAGCTGGAAGAAAAGAAGAAGTCCCTGGATGATGAGGTCAACACATTCAAACAGAAAAAGACTGCTGCAGAGCTCTTGCAGAATCAAGCCCAGCAGGCAGGGGGCTCCACCACACTCAAGAGGGACAAAGAGAGGAAAAAGTGAGTATTGTTCCCCCTGTGTCTTAATCCTCACAGGTGTACCATTGGCTGTATGACTACAGGAAATACAGTATAAAGTGACCCTGGGGGTGTTGACAAGCCAATGATAAAATAATTGACTTCAAAATGTCATATGAATATCTCTAAGCACTCAGTGGTTTATCTGTCACTACTTGTTAATAAACCACCTTGGATTTGGATAATTTGATGCTAATCCATTTTAGATTTGTATAACTGAAAGACTGTGGCAATTCCTTATTAGCAGACTTTCACACAACTCTTTATTTCAGATAGGCAGATGAATGTTCCAGTTTTCCCCCCATATAATAACAAAGATTATAGTTAGCACTAAACTCCACGCTAAGAGAGCCGACCATAACTCATCGCCAATGTGGAGAAATAAGAGGAGAAGAGAGCGGGGAGTGAGACTGGTGAAAATTACAACCTGTCCTCATCGAAATAGTTGAAAAGTAGCCAACTGTCACCAGAGTTAGATGAATGAACTGCAGTCAGAATTCATCGCTCTGCAATTAAACGCTGCTGCTGGCTCGCCACAAAATTCAACACTCAACACATGTGTGTAAACAGCTTTATGACAAGGCTGCTAATAATTACAGATGCATTAGCTCGAAAACGAGCTGCTGGTAATTATTTCAGCTGCATTGTGGAAAATATTGTGCAATAGCCAATGCTCTATATCCTTTAATGGTAAATCTGACATGCTGTTGTTTATACCACTATTTTAGTGAGACTGGCAGTGTGTTAGTTATGTGTTATTGACATTGGTGGCCCCTTGATGCTGGTAATCAGCTTCTGGTTGTGTTGAAGCTGATGTGCCTGTTGGAAAAGGAAGAAGACACTTGCACTGAGAAGTTTCTTGTTGCTTTATTTCCTCCCTGCTAATTTATTTTCTTCACAGCCACTTCTTCTCTTTATGAGCTCTGCCTGGAATAATTTTCTTCTTAAGCTCTGTCAGAGGGTCACTGATTAAAACTGACAAGTGGTTTCTAATAATAAAGTTTTCTTCAGTCCCCAGGAGACACTTATTTGTGATGCTTGTTGCGTTTTGAATGTGTCCTGTGAGTGCATGTGTCACCTATGTTGCATCCGTAATGTTTTCCAGTTAACTCCTCCCACACTTGCTGCATGCTGCGTGAGACACCTTTTCTGGTAAGATCCCCTTCATGAGTTACACCGCCAACAGACGTGAAAAAATATATAAATATTCAAACTCTGAAGCGATTGGGTCACTAATCCAATCACAGGACATTTTCTAGATTATCTCCCAAAATTTTTTAACTTTGCCAGGGCTGCTCTTTGTCACCGATTCTGTTCATAACAGTTATGGCTAGGCTAAGCTAAGCGGTGGAGGTTCTCTGGTTTGGTGGTCTCAGGATCACCCCTCTGCTTTTGTTGATGCTGTGGTTCTGACGGCTTTATCAGGTGAAGAGAGAGCTGAGCATTAAAGTGAAGCTTTCTGGTCAGTCTATGTTCATACCTTCACCTATGACCACAAGCTGTAGGTCGTGGCTGAAAGAATGTCTGGGCTCTCCCTTAGAGATATGGTGAGGAGCTCGGTCATTTGGGAGGGGCTCAGAGTAGAGCCACAATTACTGTGTCAGAAGGAACCAATTGAGGTGATTTGGGCATCTGACCAGGAGGCATCCTGGACAGCTCCTAGGTGAGATGTTTCAGTCCTACTGGGAGGACACCCGGGACACTCTGAAGAGATTATGTCTCTTGTCTGGCTTGGAAATGCCTCAGTATTTCCCTGGAGCTGGAAGAATTGGCCAGGGAGAAGGATGTCTCAGCATCTTACCTGAGACTCATGCCCCTGTGACCCAGACCCATATAAGCAGCAAAGAATCGATGGATGGAGCTCCCAACATTTTATTCAACTTTGAACATTTTGACTCTGCTGCTTTATCAGATATTTTATACATTAAATGATTAATTGATACGTAGTAGAAGTTTTCATCAGGCTAATCAAAATTAAAACTGAGCTATTAATGGCCGCCAAACTGTGCAGCCAAATACCTTTCTCAATCTGAAATCATAAACACAATCAAATTATATTTAGAAAGCTGTTACATGTCTCCTAATTTGCATGAAATTAATTTTCCCTTTAAAGTTATTTAAACATGTCACAGTGTGAGAAATGGCTAATTCAGATGTAGTATTTTATTACCACAGATTCGCAGGATTTCCTGGTAACATCTGTGCCGATCATATTCTTGAGTTGGCAGTGTTTACCGTCCCTCTGCCAGCTTCTAAGTCAGCCACTTTATTAGATCCCCACCCATCCATTTGATGTACTGCTCCATCTGCTTCCCAAAATCCACAACAGTCTCTTCTTTCTTGTGGCCCTTCCCTGCCTTCACACAAAGATGCATTCAAGGCTGAACTGCAGAGTAACTGAGGCTAACAGGTCACACCAGAGCAGCTAGTAGCCTCGGGGTCCATCTCTGTTTGTTGATCAGCCAGAGCCATATGATGACCCCACCCCCACCCCCACCACCCCACCCGCTCTTGACTGGATACAAAAGCCAAATCCACAGAGAGACATGTTGTTAAGACTGAACCACTGGGGAGGGTACAAGTGAATAAAGACATCTGTCTTGCAATCTGTAAACTCTTCAAGCATTTCAGGGCTGTTAGAAAAGCTGGAAACAAGATGGTGTTTGATGAGCAGGGCTTCAAGGAAGACAATGAGACACTGTTAGAAACTCAAGGGAGGGAGGAAAACCTCAAAAAAGAAAAACGATTTATTTAATTGTCTGATTCAAAGAAGTAGACAGTTGTGCTCTTCCCCTCACCTCTGCACTCATACGTATTGAGCCTTAAAAGCATGTTTTTCCTTTTAATGCCACCTGAAAACTAATGTTGATGTGATGTCACGTGTGTGAAACTGTGTGTTGTGATGTTTTAACTCAAAGAAAGCAATAACAGCCCTTCTCTCTTATTTCCAGCTAAGGATTCCTGTAGAAAAAGTGCTCCCTTGTGGCCATCCTGCTGTGAATGAGTTTCCACCCCCCATCATCCTTTACAGTACCCCTTCCTCACCCTCACCTTACCCCATAATTCAACCCTCCACATGTCCCTCCCTGCTCTGTGGAAGAAGCTGGGCATTGCTATCAGTTTGGCCTCTTTTTTTTTTTTTTTTCCTTTCTGAATGATGCTTGTCAGTTGTGTGGGTTGTACAAGTGATTATTCACCTCGTCCTTTTATGCAAATTTACAAAATGCATTCCATGTTTTTTTTATATTTAGTGACTGTGCATGATGTGAGCTTTTAAAAAAAAAATATTAACATACATGACTACTGTAGTGATGGGCAGAAATGTACTGAGGCTAAATGGAAACATGCATCAAACAATGGGACTGAAGCATGAAGGGTGTGGAATCTGCATTGGATTTCAGATGTTAGAAGAATAGGATGTTATTAATATGTAGACAGATCCACTTTGAGGCTGAAGGAAAGCAGTCAATTTGGTGATTTAAAAAAAACATTTTTTTTAAACTAACTGCATGCAAGTGTGGTGTCTGAAATAACTGCTTTTCAAGTCTTGCTGAAGAAAAGCACACTTTAAGTGGTTAATACCTTAAGGATTATGAAGACATTTAGACAATGAGAATAAAAATGGAGATTTACTTTATTAATGTCCCTTTGCTGATGTTGTTTCACTTCAGCCTCATGCATGAACAGATGTGAGCCTAATCTCTTTGCCACTTCTCCCATACCTCATTCATTGTCATGTGTGATGTGCATACTTGTATTAGCTTTCACATTTGCACTTTTAATGTTTTGTACCACAATGTGATGGTTTTTTACATATTATATATATTAATGTTGTCAGTGCAATTGTAACTTTCTTTTTTTATTGTTCTTATAATGAAGGCACATTTTTAAAGTCAATCATCATAATGTCCATTGTCCTGCAGGGACCAGTGTTATTTGTATCAGTGTTACGCTTATTAAAATAAATCTTAAAAGAAAATAAAGGCCAATTTTTCACCAGATATTACACCTGTGACCATAATCATTGTGTACACCAAATATTGCTTTATTTTAGGAAATTACATGAAGGTTTATTGAGGAAATGGATGAAGTAGGTATGTTATTTTGAAAGATAGTTTCAGATTCTTATTAGGGGCTCGCAGAGAATAAACATTGATGCAAACAAGTGGTACTTGGATGAAGTCACTTGCCAGCTTGTGTCCCAGCTTTGTTTAATGACTCTTGTTGCAGAAAAAAACCCGTTTTATTTCATGGCCCTCAGATATACTAGGCGTCTCCTGAACTCAGATATACTTTATTGTATATTTATTGACACCACATCAAAGTTCAGGGTTGCTTTTATTGCCTCATGAAAGTGAGAATTGTTTGGTGTTGAAAGTACTGCTGCCTTAACGCACTTGATTCCACATGATAACCAGGGTCAAAATACTTCAGCAGAAGATCCGTTCCTTCCCTGCAATCCTTGGCTCACTGGTCTGTGTGGTTTCACTTTCCTTTGCAGTAATCCCTGGCTCTGCACTGAGTAGGTCCCCAGCCCTCAAGCTTTGCTAAGGGACCAGCCTTTGTGGGTACTGAGTACCTCAAATGTGACCAGAGGCTCTGTGGACCCCCATCTCTGCAGGGTTTTCTTAATCATTACCTGCTCTGCTATAATATGTGTTAACATGTATGTGCTTCACTGCTGCTTTAAACTCACCTTGAGCAATCTAATCCACAATATGTTACCTCAGCTTATGCTTATATGTTTACTTTTTGTTGTTGTTGTTGTTGTTGTGACTAACACCTTTTCCACTTCAGTTGTGTTGGAGAAGACATGCATCCATTCAATTATTCACATTTTTGTGCACCCGAATGACCACAGACAAGACGTGGGATTGTAACACGAGCTGTACCTTTAGTTCACTATTTAAAAATCATGGCGTGGACACAATATAATCAGGGGTTTTATTTCTTTAGTGCATTGTTTGAATGACTGTAATCACCTAAAGGTATTTTCTCCTTGATATGAGGTTCACTTCAGAATCTCTTATTTTGTGAGCGTTTCTGCTTTGCCGTCCTCCCTCTAACTGCTGGCTCTTTTCTCTTTGTCTCTTTAGCTTCTTTTAATCTGTCTTGACCACCTGAAGAGGGGATTGCAGCTTCAGCAAGAACTAAGCACCCTTTACCTCTTCCCGTTTTTCTCGCTGTATCAACCTTTTACTCTCCCCATCGCATCTCCTTTTGTTGAATATGGCCTTAATGTGGACTCGCATGGTATTTCTGACTACCTAAAGACGCTTTAAAGCCGGGCAGGTCAGGAACCGGGCACAATTGAAATCTGCTGTTATGTCTTAATGTATATAGAGAGACTCTTGTAGTTCATAGAAATTGTCGGGTGGGGTTCACACGCTTTTAGGAATCACAAATTAAGTCGTTATTTGATCTTTAGTTGAAATTAAATTTCCATGACCTGCACTATGCACTCATCTGTTCAAGAGAATTCTCAATACAAAGGCATTAGGATAAAAATGATAATAAATCATCGAGGCTTGCTTTTAAATAAATGGACAAAAGCACTTAATGCACTATGTGTAATGTGTTACAGAATAATTAGGAGGCATGTTTTTTCTTTTGAAGAGAAAATGTCCTGCTCCCTTGTTTTCTGCACATCAAAATTAGATAGAGTCATAATCATGCAAAAGCCAAAGCAATGTTTTATGGTGCCCATGTTTACATGTCACTGCTGAATACCATGGAGGTCACATGTCATGGCCTTTTACTACACATTGTGCTTTAATATTCACCAGCCTACTCTATATTTTGCATGCATCTTTTTTCTTTTTTCTTTTTAATGTTCATTGCTGCAGTGATCTTTGACCTGCTTGTTTTTAACCCCTAAATAACAGTTTTGCAATCAGTTTTCCTTCATTGCCGTTTTCTTCAAAACGGTGCATATAATTCATGTATATTTGCTCTGTCCTATGATTTCAGCTCCCACTTTGCCAAATGTTAGTATAAAATGGAGTTGAATTGAATCCCAGATAGGAGTATTAAGAAATACTCGTGCATTTATATAATTTATAAGGATATATTTTGTGTATCGAAGTGGAGACTTGTTGTTTATTACCTATGATCTTTGGACGTGACTCTGAGTGTAACATTTTGGTGTCAGGAACTGCCATACATTTTTCTAGTATCAGTCATCACCTCTTGTAGTCAGAACCTCTCCCACGCTACAAATTATTCAGTATCTTACTTTAGTTTGATTCCATTGATGTACATTTTGAATAAAAAAGGTGATCCAAACATTTAACGCTTTTGTCTGTCATTTACTGCAGTGGTTCTCAAACTGAGGGTGGTGGGGTGATTGGCACTGTTGCCTTACAGCAAGCGGGTCCTAAGTTCAAATCCAGCCCAGGGTCTTTCTCTGGAGAGTTTGCATGTTCTTGCTGGGTACTCTGCATGGTTTTAGGTTAATTGGTGATTTTAAATTGACTGAGCATGAATGCTTGTCTGTTTCTATGTGTTAACTGTGCAGTAGATTGATGACCTGTCCAGGATGCGCTCCACCTCTTGCCCTGTGACTGCTGGAATAGGCTGTAGCCCCCTCCATGACTCTGAATTGAATAAGTGGAAGAGAATGAATGGATGGATCTTAACTAAGTTGAGTTGTTTTTTTTTGGGAAAATAAAATTGCACCATTCATTTAAACGTATTTATGTATTAAACTAAAAATGCAATTCTTTTTAAGACTAATACTTGATAAAAAAGAAAAGAAAAGGGCTGTGGGATAACTTCTTTAGGCTTTGTTATTTTCACTTTTTTTGACAAGCACAATCAAATTCTAATGTGTTCACAAGTTCATCTATTTTAAAATATTTCTTGGTATTTGTTATATATTTTACATTACATGGACACAGCAAAAATACACATAATTTAAAAAAACGTAGATAAAAACAAAAATTAAGCTTGACTATATATATAAAAAAATAAAGAACTTTTTTGAATGTTTATCTTTGTATATTACAAAATGCTGTTAAGTATATGTACTGTAACATAATTCAAGTGGCTCAAGTATTCCGACCTGGCTGCTGAGTGCAGAGACCTGGGTTGGACTGTAACCATCCACCCAGTGAAAATCGGATGCCAGGGCTTTGTGGAAGTTCATCAATTCAGCTTATCTGTTCAGCTGGAACAACAGGGGCAAATTTGCAGTGGGCTATCAAGGAGCTGGCAGAGGAAGCGGAGAAAGCAAGCTACTGATTGTGGCTACGGAGGAGAGATTGTGTTTGGGATTCAGCACCCTGATGAGGGCAGCTGCAGGGGGTGGTGGGGAGACATCCCCATTCAGACACCGCCCTCCAGCCAGGAGATGTACTGGATAGGCGGCAAAACATCCATGAATGGTAGCTCCAGCTGATGACCCTGCAGCTGACCCAGTGGGCACTGGAGGAGGTGGGCAGGCAGAGATGCCAAGCAGGAAGAACACCACCTGTATAACATTCCAGACCTGTTATTAGGCTATACATGCAATGGCAGAAAATTATGTCCCGTTGTAAGATAGTGGATGGTGGAACGTAATCCAGAGGAATATTTTGCACTTTTTACTCTTATTTATTTTTTACTTTTTATACCTTTTATTTATCAGCTCTAGTTACCGGTTACTTTGCATATATAAGATGTCATCACTGGTTGATTAGACCTCTATATTCAGGGTGTACTTGTGTGTCGCTTTGCTGGAAATTACATAAGTACAACAAACTTAATATCCTAAGAATTCATATCATGGTAGTTCCCACTCTTACAAATAGAATAGTTCTATTTTTCTAGTAATTTTTTTCCTTGTAATTTTCCAAATGGGGCCTCATGCTAGAAAACACCTGAAATTTTACATTGCTATTAAGAAGTGTATTTTTACCCATAGGCTTATTTCATGAAAATTTGAATGGACATAGAGTATGTGTTCAAGTTCATATTAGTCTAGCTGTACCATCAGAGAGGTGCATTGTCTGTCCCAAATTCATTGTGCAACATGACAACAACACCAAAAATGCAATCAAAGTCCACAAGAACTATTTACAACAACAAGTAGAACAGGACTGGTCCATGCAATCTGATGCAGGCCTATAGAGAGGATCTCTACGTACATCATGGAGTCCATCCAGATAAGACATCCTAATTCCAGAGAACTGAGAAGTTTGACTTCCTGCCACGTACCTAATTTAAAGGTAAAGGGTGGCTGCTCACTCTTGATTGGACTTTTCTATTTTCTGTTAACTACACTTTATGCAAACTTGAATTTGTGTAAATTATTAATTCTGCACAGTACCATAAATATATTTAATATTCTTGTTCATTTAAATGGCTAACATGGTGAAGTTACCATACTATACCACTGTGCTGTACAATAACACCAAACATAAAACACAAACACAGGCCAGATACAGAAACACAAAAGAGGTTGTTGGCTAAATTTCAGTTGTCAAATAGGTATTTTCTGTTTTTGTTTGTTAGTTTTTGCTCTATTGGAGTTAAAAGTCCACCAAATTAAATGTATGAAAAATATAGCCTATTTGATTAAATATAGAAATACACTCAAAGCATTCAAAATTACTCATAATTATATTGTATTAAAATTACTGATGCATAACCATACAAAAGAACATGTAAAGGTGGGCCAAAACTATTTAATCTTTTAGGCTTAATCCAATTGTTTTTTTTTTATTATTGTTATGTTATTTACTCTAAAAAGAAACAGCAAAATATCTGAGTTGTTCACCAGTGCAGTTGCTCCTGTTAATATAAACATAATGCTGTCACTCACAGCTTTTATTAGACATTTACTGAAACTCAACAGTGACCCTGGATTTACATACTTAATCTCAACTGTCACTGGACAAAACAACATTAAAACTACAGAAAAGTTAAGTGAACAAAAGTAATCTATGCCAGTGACACTCCTCAGTGGCAGCTGCCTCCCTCAGCAGGAGAATGCACCCCGTAGCACGGGGATAACCTCTCAGGAACAGCTCCAAGAACAGGACAAAGAGTCCTAAGTGTGTCCTAGGTTTAAAAACTCTGCACATCCTAATTAGATTTAGCATCTTTGGGATACTCAAGAACAATCCAGTCCATATTGACCTGAAGTAGAAATCTGAAATAAATCAAGATGCACACAATCAAGTTTTCTTTTTGAGTTTTATTTACCTCTGCAAAGGGGCCAGAACATTGTGTAATGAAAGATAACACATACATCAAAATGGGGAATATCAGAAACATGGAGCCTTCCAGTCATTAAGGTCAGCTTGACACAGAGAAGAAGCAGAATCGTACCATTTTCCATTACAGTCCTTCCTTTTGATCACTCAATAATCACACATGTACATCACATTTATGACACAAACATCAGATCTAAAAATCCAAACAGGTTCAATCAAGGTCATCACTGTGTGTCATACAGAAAGCGTTTTGCTGTTTTTATGAGGCATAGATGCCCTTTGGTGTCCAGCAAGCAGGGAGGAGAAATAAAATGGAGACAAAACATCCATTTTACAATGAACTTCCTGATTTTTCATCAAAATCAGAATAAGGTGGAATCCAGTGAGGATGTAATTGAGGACACATCACTCAGAAGCTGTCGCCCTGAGTCAGGTGTACACTGAACCAGCTGGGCTGATGGAGAATGATCAATCATATGAGCATCAGGCTAAGACAGGACACTACACAACAGAGAAGACGTGTCAAACTGACAAACACAGTTAACACTGGCCACAATGAGACCACATAATAACTTCTCTTTCATGTCTGGTTTGGTTAATATTAGTCACATCGAGGCACCAATAGAGAACCCACAGCAATAATCAGGATATTGATATTTAGTTCTTCCAAGGTGCACGCAGGTAAGCCTCATCGGGCAAACTGTGATAACAAAAAGTAGATCACTTACCCTACCTGCTGTCGATAACAACTGATCAGTGCTGAAAATGTGAGTGCCACGCTCAAACCTTTCATTCTGAGACATTCGGGGGTTGAAATTAATCTGATACACAAACTACACATTAGATCACAGATTAATTTTCTCTCTTTGGTTTCCTACAAAACTGTGAGCTTTCTCTCTCTCTCACCACTTGCCCTGGTGTTTGCTTGTGTTACAAAAGTCATTACATGCTGTATACTAATGTGTGTGTGCGCTGTAGGTGTAGTACCATCAACCCAATCATCAGTTGAGTCAGAGTAGCTGCACGTCTCTCCTGTGCCTCCCCCACAGCCTCAGTCCATCTCATCATGTTTGTCATCAGCAGGGTTGTCACTATTGAGGCACAATGTCCCCTCTGATAGCGCTTGAAACAGATTTCTGGGTCATACCGTCGCATTCTGGAGCCACCTTTTCCAGGAGCTTGATACATGGTTGCGGTCAGGGGTTCTGGCACAGAGGCTGTAGCTTTGATAGATTGGCAATTGTTAGCTTTTTATTCATTTTCTCCTTTTTCTCCTTCTGTTGGGCTCTGAGGAGATTGTCAGCATAACCTTGAACAGGGATGTTCTGGCCTCCCTGTACACCTTATCGTCCCTGTTGTCCCAGTCATGATGTCGTCTGCTGATGTTTCATGTGGGATGTTTTACAGATGTTTTTTTTTTTTCCCCAGTCATGAGTCCTTGAGTCTTTAATCTGAGCTTCAAACCAGGGTCAAAAGACTAATAGAGACTGTCCAATGGCACCCACCACTTCAATCTTGGGCATTTGAAGGGCAGTCTGAGTGTCTGCACGATGCTGTCTGGTGTGGTGGCTATGGGAGAAAATTCTGATGTGGAGGCGGTCGTGCTTTCAGATGAGTCAGCTTGTTGATGTGAAACCTCCAGTGGTGGGCTGTAGTTGATAATGAATCACTGGAAGAGTCTGCTGGCACTGTGCACTGTCATATGGTGGTGGTGGAGGTGGAGTAGGTGCAGCCATTAGAGGACCACAGTCGAGGTCAAGGTCTGACACACTGATGCTCCAAGGAGAGATACAGACAAGACTTTCTCTGAGAAGATTTATGTTTCCCTTTTCTTTCCTCCTGAGCTCTTAGAGTTCTTTCTGTGTCTGCATTCTGCCTCATGCTTCCTCACATTTTGCTTTCAGGTGATTTTGTATTTTTATAAAATCTATTTTTCCTTCCAAGTGCACTTTGCTGTCTCATGCTGAATTTTCTTTCTTGTGGAAACTCAGAATGTTTTACCCAAACATGAATAACACTGATAGCTGTCTCCATATTTTGCCTTCACATAAACCACATTTGGAGATAATCCAACTCTTCATTGATGTTTTTCTTTACCAGATTTGTTTCCCATGCTCACAAATGTCCAGTTTTGTCTATCTGGCCTGCTTAATCTCTACTCTAGAGGTGATCAGCGCCATGAATCCAAACTGCTTTTTTTTGCCATAGTTTGGTAAGGCAGTTAATACAGCGAGCAGGACCTGGTCCTCAATTACTCTCTCCCATTGAAAGCAATTCCCTGTGTTCCTGGAACACTGCATTTACTCAGCCCCGCATCACCTCTAGACAAGATGTGAACACAAAGAAACAATAATTTTCCTGTTTTTTTTTTTTGCCACAACAGACAGGTCAGGAATAAGGCTGTGGAGAAGTTTAAAGCAGGCTTAGGCTATAAAAAGATTTCCCAAGCTTTGAACATCTCACGGAGCACTGTTCAATCCATTATTCGGAAATGGAAAGAG
>JASGAU010374383.1:0-11445 GCA_030220045.1 Australoheros facetus | reverse complement strand
TATATATATATGGCTGCTCCTTATAGTTAGTTATAGCTGTGTGTCCATTAAAAAAATGTTGGCTGTGGTGCATGCTCGGACAGAGAGCTGATTTCACCTCAGAGGCAGCTCAGCCAGTCAGAGAACAGGGATGAGCAAAAGGAGAGAGAGAGGTGGGGAGAAAGGCAGAGAGAGACCGAAAAAAAGGGAGTATGACTCCAGGCAACAGATGCCCAATTAGCATATCCCCATAATTAGGATGATGTGGAAGGATGAAGATAAAGATGTAAGGGCACAGCTGTTGTTGTCCGTCTCAGGCAGCGTGGAGCTGTCTGAATATTCATGTGACATTTTTATGATTTTTTCAATTTCTTGCTGCACACAATGATGGTGCTCTGTCACGTAGTTCCACAAGCTTGGTGCTTATGATCATTAAAAATGAAAGGTGGGGTCTTATTAGTGCAAAATGAAAGTTGCCTCTGGTGTTAAGTTGCTGTAACAGGGGTGTACTATGCAGTAATCCAACGCCAGACAAGTCAGTTTTACCATAAAACAAGATGATCATCTTTTGTATCATCGCAAATATACTGCACCCTCCCTACAGTTGCCTGTTTGCATTTTCTACAGTGTGAATTCCCCCTGAATCAGCTTAATATGTGCAAATGTATGCAAATTTATACTGATGTGCCAGAGTTCAAAACATTTGTAATAATGCGGTTAAATGAAATTAGGCTCGAGAACCTCAACCAGCTCCTTTAGCAAAACACAGAGGAGCAGAATGAAGACTGAAAGGAGCCAAACTGCAAGCTCCAAATAGATGTCAGCTCAAGAGCAAAAAGCGGAGCAGCGGCGCTCACCCTCGTCTGTCTTTGTTCGAAACTTCTGCTTCACTAACTCCATCCGGCGCTGCTATCAGGCTTTTTCTTTGTGCCCTCGTGACGCAGCTGCAGAGGCCTGCTCCTTCAAGTTCAAGATCAATTATTCAGATGGCTATCCTATAAATATCAGTCTGTTAAAAGGGGGAGATACCCATCAGAGGGTCTGGAGAGTGCTGCGTGCACCAAAGAGACCCACTGTTTCATGTTGGGGGAGAAATTACAGTCTTTAATCTGCTGCGAGACATAATGTTTTTTGAAAGCCTGCATTTAAAATTCAGTGCATTTAAGTTATGAAATCTAAGGCTAAAACAGCAGACGCATTCCTCGGTTATTTTTAGACAGGCCATAGTGTATTCTTACAGTGAATTTTAAAGGAGACTGATGCAATATATAAAAAAAAAAGTTCAAGCTACAAAAAGCATGCAACTTTTAAACCAGTCCACAAGGATGCTAGTGAATGCTAGCTAAATGCTAACAGTGGCATGCTGCCATGCTCATTGTGACACTGCTGTGGTCCATGTTTACTGCGCTCATTATCACAGTTCAGCGTGTTAGCATGCTGACGTTTGCAGATCAGCATGAGGCCGACAGGAACACTTTCAGGTGGGCAGGTAATTTGTTCATAAACAGAAGTGGTAGGTGGGAAAATGCCCCCCCCCCCAACAAAAATCCACTGCGTCACCAAGAATATTACAATCCATTCTGAAGGGACCAAGAAATGTGTGTACTGAATGTCCTGGGAACCCATGCAGCCAGTTGTCGAGACATTTCACTGGAGACCTTAAGAAGAACAATTAAGGAACAGAAATTATCATTAACACCATTATTAATCAACTTTATGGCACCATATTAGCCCTGCAATAGACTGGTGATTTGTCCAGGGTGTACCCTGCCCCTTCCCTTATGATAGTTGGGATAGGCTCCAGCCCTTGATTAGATAAGCAGATGGATGGATCACTGATTGTGAGCCGGATCTACTCAGGTAGATGATAAGGTGCATCACCTGAGAACAATGCACATCTGTAAATAATTTTGTCACTTTCCTGGTCGAGCTAATGAGAGCTCAAGAGATTTCAGTTTCTGAGCACCTTAGCTATTTCAGTTTCAAAACACAGATTATTCCCCCATTTTAGTCCCATTAAAATAACGTTTTTGCTACTTTGTGCATCCGTTTGAAAGAAATCCTCCTTCATCTCACATTTAGCAGCTTTGGGATCTTTAACAAGTTATCTAGAATTTAAAATAAAGTTAAGAGAGTTTGAACTGTTCGCTGCTGATAATGGAGCTGTGGAGTGAATGCACTGAAAGGGGTGAAATATTAAAGATAAAAAACATTAAACAAGTGAGGAAATAAATGCAGGTGCTGAGAAGCTTACTGACAGGTATGAAAATGATGAGTCATTTTAAATGGCCTTCACGCTCACCTCAGTTTAGCTGAACACCCAGAGTATGTGAGATTTAAGTGTGATTGTCCATCAAATGATTAAATAAAGGAATATCTTGTGGGTGCAGAAAGCTCCACTCACCACAACGAGAGGTTCTACATGAAGGAAGGGTAGAAAGATTTAAATGGGAATATTTTCTAGATTTTCTAAATCTTGAAGAATCATTGCATGTTCTTTTTGTTTTTGCTATGCTATGCTTGATCGCTGCAAGCCCGTTTGACAGAAGACACACGCACACGGAGGGTGAAATGACGCTTCCTCTGCTGGTGAAAAAAAGGAAAGACAGGAACGTAAACAAATGCTTGCTCTGCACTTCTGCCCTCTGGAGTGGAGAGCACATCAGGTCAGCTGGTGCCAAAACAGCTCCGTGACACCCAGACAGGCCTGAGGAAGCATTTTAAAAATCCAGAGCCACTCAGGAGACACTTGAATATCCACCGCCTGCTTGATATTATGGTTTGATGATGAGGTATGGATCTAATCAGCGGGTTTAGGGAGCCTCGAAATTGGTGCTGGAAAAGCTCACGCGCCATCTGACAGCAGCTCCGGTTTAAAGCCAGAGTTCTGTCGACAGACTCATAAGTGGCGCATAATGATAATTAACACACCAATTAGACATCTGCTGTGTTTCCAAGGCTGTCTTGGGAATAATGTGTTTACAATGAAGAGGAGAGATCAGACGAGCTAAGAGGCGCGCATCACCCCCTCTCTGTGGCCAACGTTCAACAAGAGGACGGTCTCGGGTGTGAAGGGTCGGCCAGCGGCCTGTGATTGTTGCGTAAGTGGAGACCCGGGGAGTTGTCATATCTGATTAAGTGGAGGGAGATGCAGGGGCCAAATGAGCTGGATGGAGCATCAAGCACCAGGAGCGACACTTTGCCACATGGTGTCACCACTGATCACATCATATCATCGCTCCCCTCCACCCCTGACAACTCAATCAATGGCCTAATTGACTGGGACCAGGGCTGCTGTCGCAACAGGTTGCAATGCTCAGGGAATAGTCGGGCTGGACCGCTGATTAATGCTGAGATTCAAAAACGGTTTAAAGCTTCACACCGCTTTTTTTTTTTTTTTTTTAATAACAACAGCATCAACCACAAGATGGCGCAGTTGGACTGTTAAAAAAATCAGGGTTCTCACGCTTTCCTTCTGGGTTGTTTTCTAACCTTTTTTGTTGTTGTTGTCGTCTCAGAGCATAAAGTTCTTTACAATCCTACATCAGACTCTGAAGAGTGGAGATGACACTTTAAAACCTGCAGACTTACATCAGTGTTTGTTAAGATTACACCTTTAAAAAAAAGCAGATGGTTTTGTTTGTTTGTTTACTTTTAATTTCACCATTAGCCAAAGTGTTTTCTCTTCGGTCTGTTGTCATTTTTGATGTATTTGGATCTCCATGTGTGGCTTAATTCAAAAGAGCCCATGTGTGTTACCGGTCACCTTTACGACATGTGCACTACTAAGTTTAGGAATACTCTAATAATCAGGTCTGTTTTAGTCTCATTCAACAAACTGTGCTTTTATATATATATATCTATATCTCACCATCTTGAGAATCGCCTGAGCAGCATAGGTCAGATCCATCTTACCGAACACCTTTAATCATTTTGTTAATATATCCAAATATGTTATTGAGAGCTTATGTTGGAAGTTTTCACAGTTCATCACAAGCTTGTTTATTGATCCTTAGTCCATGTGCAGTCTGATTGATCTGAGTGCGTGCGCTTCCAGGTCTCCTGTTGTGCAGCGGAGAATGAGCCTGGATTTCCACTAGTTGGCAGTGAAACAGATAGAAGGTACCTGATTGACTGAGCCCTCCTTTCACATCTCCACCTCCTCCTTAGAAGCTCGATGAGAGATGACACCTGCCAGCGAAGTCACATTCAAGGAAAGCCATCTGCCGGCATTGTATCTGGGTGTGCATGTGTTCACATACAGACACAAAGGCACTTAGAGTGAATCACTGAAATCAAACCCTTTTGCCTGATTTCTATTTTTAGCTTGATATAAAAACAGCTGTAATTTAAACTTCTTTCTAGTTATGCTGGATAATCATTACACATGAAAACCATAACCATCAGTGCATAGCCTTGTTAACTCAATAACAGTGAACTACAGCAGAGGACAAACATGCCTTTTCAAAGATTTTCTTTCCCTTAATGAGGGCACTTCTGTATTCAGCGATCACGCTCAGCCTCCTTGAAAGAGAGCATAAAGTGCTGTTAGAGAAGATTCAAGCTTCAGATTTTGGGGCAGTGCCAGTTTTATTATCTTGATAATATCAGGAACCAAGAATTTAGCGAATACTGCCTGATATCTGTTTTGTTGTGCTCTCTGGACTCAAACAAAGTAAATTTACTTTTATATATATTATATATAATTTACAAAATGACAAGCTGTGCCTGTGAAATCCAGCTAAGAGAGGAGCCTTTGATTTAAAGGGACTGTAAACTGGATTATTAGGTACTGATGCTGTATCAGACCAGAATGAAACAAAGGAAAGCTTATTCATAAAGCCCTCGACTTACCTGTAATGTAGTTGTAGCCTCGACCTGCTGAACATTCACAAGCTTTTGATACTGACAAGAGGAAATGGCTGGTTGCTGGTGTTACACTCAAAACATTAAACCTATGTGGGAACTCGTGTTCTCACTTATCTACGCTCGACTTCTCAGCTCTGGCACCTGAGAGGTCACCCTCTGAGGTTATTCAAGCCCGGCTGGAACAGAAAGCATTTCTAAGAGAATTTAGGTACTTCTATATCAATATGTATAGATAATACTCCCTCACCACTGGGGTGGGGGGGGGTGGGGTGGGGTTCTCATATTAAGGTATTGAGACAAACCGTTTAAAGAGTCCTGAATATAAATCCATGGAAAACTGCCGAAACAGAAAAAATGACAGCTGTATGAGGCATATCCGACTAAAACATGCTTTGTAATGGCCAAACCAGGGAACACATCAGTCTAATTGTCTCGCTGCTCTGATGCAAGTGCATCAAAACAGTTTGAACTGTGTGGTTGCAGGAAGGAGCAGGTGCAGGAGGACCTCAAAGAGATGATGCTTTGATTGTGGTTCTAACATGCAGTTTTAATGGCCTGGTGTCTGTTGAATTTGCAGTTGTGTCTCTCTCCTGATTTATTTATTTAAGGGCATGGCCCTGTTAGCATGGAATAATCATGCAGGCGGGCATTACAAAGTGGCTGCTAAGTGGTGTCAGCAGGTGAGTTTAGCTTACTAGACTTGGAATGGGGTAAACAGTTAGCTGCCTCCCTTCAAAGTTAAAAAAAAAAATTCTCATTTTTATTCTCTTATTTGTCAGTTCAAGCTGTGATTTTATTGGTTATTAATTCACCGATCATAAATGGAATCTGGGTTTGATTAAAAACTTCGACAGCAGCTGCAGCTGTGCTTGTTTCTTCCAGCTGTTTGCAGTCTTTCCTCTCAGTCACTGAGATACGTGCAGCTCTGTAGTATTACCTACAGCAGCAGGATCATTATGACCACTGGCAAAGCCACGAAGCGAATGAGCAGTAATTTCATTCATTTTATGTTAACTAGTAATCATTTCCAACAAGGAGATGGGATTAATTAGAACCTAACGATAAATCAGAGTCTGCTGCAGCTTAGCTGTAACACGCAGTGTGACAGCTCTCAAACAGCCGTCATCAGGCCCGCTTCTATTGGTAAGAAAATGGTTTTGGTAACCTGTTGATATGTAAACATCTCGCCGGTGTCTAATACACAGAGCTGTGGGTTTTGAATGCACAGAGATAAAGAAAACACTTACTGCACAGACTTCACGCTTCTATTGACCGTGCACAACATAAGAGCACCCACAAATGTAAACAACATAAAGCATTATCGAGTGACTCTGGATTCACTGAGACAATGGGAGTGTATTAATGATTTTTGGTTAAGGTCTATTTGCTGTGGCTGGCTACCTCCCTGTTTCCACGGCAGCACGAAGCAGCAGAGGTGCATAACAGCACAGTAGCCTGCTTTCACATTCATAGAAATCCCAGCCATTAATTCCTAAGAATGGAGGTGAGTTCCAGTGCTGATGAAATATATGAGAGGAGCAGAGGCAATTTCTATCTTTAAGCCAACAGACACCTCCTTCACTTCATTCTGTCTTGGCTGGTCGGGGTGGCGTGGTGAGGTTTAGAGAGGTGATGCAGAGAGAGTGGGTTGGTCGTTTCTTTTTTCTTTTTTTTTTTTTTACTGCCTCCGTGCCTGCATCTCAATCAGACTGTGAGAACATCAGTCTGACCGAGGCTGCGAGGGAAACAGTGAGACGGGTGTAAACAAATCTACGATTCATGACTGCTGCAAAACAAAGCCCGGCTACATCTTTTCCTCTCTCCTGTTATATTTGTCTTACACCTAAATCCCCTTTACAGTACATCGCAAAAAAAAAAAAAGGAAAAAAAGAAAGTGTGTCATACAAGCGTTGGCAAGTTGAAGCGAGAACATAAATGATTCACTGGCTCGCTGACTCCGAGGGGCCCACGATGCTCTGTGGGCGCTGCAGGAGAGACGCTCAATATGCAGCGCTGGTCGTGCCAGTTGGCAACGGGGAGCCGTCGGCTGGCACCGCTCGCAGCCCTTGTAGGTACTGACATCTTCAACAGGATTGTAACATCCCATATGCCCCTATTCTTCCACCCCCACTCCTGAATTCAGACAACCATCCTCACCGGAGCCTGAAATAAGACTGGGGCTCATACATATTGTGCTCTATCTCCTCTCAACATCTCATTATGCTCCCTGCTGCAGAGAAGAGGGCTTTTCACAGCTACACATAAGCCTCGGAAAATAATCAGGCAGCAGCTAAGGCACTTTTCAATCACACCAGTGCACGCCAACCTCTCACTTGTGAATTAAATGTCACAGCAGAAGCCCCTTTATTTTGCCTCCCTCTGAGATTTCTAATGCCCCTCCTCCAACTCTCCCCATTCCTCTTCTTCTTCTTCTTCTTCTTCTTCTGCATCATCTTCATTATCAGTGGCTCGAGCTGCAGCAGTGCTGCAGCTGCCGCAGCTTCTGCTGCGTTCGTCGTCGCCTCCGTGAAGATCACAAGCCTCCGAAATCACTATCTAGAACCCAGATAAACATCAGAGTTTCGCAAGACACTTTGCAGGCGCTGACAGGTGAAATCCCTGTAAACCCCCAGCCAAAGCAGCAGATTATGTTATCTGTGGGGTGATAAGGTGCGCTCTCTTCCTCGCATCAGGTGTTTTTTGAAGTGCTCTCCTCATGTGTCAGCCTGTGATAGCGGCTCCTTTAAACAATCTCAGCATTCTGTGCATAAAACGTACAGCCCTCTGCACTGTGAGCTGTCCTTATCACGGCTGGAAAATCTGGGATACTACTGTTGTGGCACTTTTTGGAAAAGGAAACGGGCTTTAGGTGTTGTAAGCATCTAATTTGACAGGTGTAAGAGCAGTAGCAACAAAGGTGTAGTGGCAAATGTACACTGGCAGATCAGGGTTCCCCAGTTGGAAAAGGATTTGAAAGTCAGGCTTTCAGCATTTCATCATTTCATCTCTACCTCAAACACAAATGGCAAAGCTGTCAAACTGTGTTCTTCGGGGCTAAGTAATCTTGTGATGTGAATACATTTTAGAGAAACAGTTCGACCTCCGAGTCGATTTCTTTTCCTCTGCTGTGATATTTNGCCCAGGGACGCCCCAAGTGAATGAGTTCATGTTAGCCTAGCTCCAGTTCCCTGGATCGCTCATTAGGAGCTTGGCTGAGCACTCAAGGTTTTGTTTGGATGGCTCCCAAATGGAAACACAAGTTTGGAGCCGTGCCAAACTGTCAGCCCGGTGCATGAGCTGCAGCGTGAATGATGGTCGGCTGCTTGGATAGCGCAGCCCAGAGGGGCTGTCTGTGGAACAAACTTTGTGTTCAAATGAGGAAAGCGCTAATCACTCAGCATGGGGTCATCGCACTCAAATACTCATTTAGATCTGACACAGAAAAACCAACATGAGAACATAAGTGAGTCTGCAGATGCTTTGTAAAATGCCTGTCCTCTCGCTTAAAGCGTTCTTTTGACAGGTGTTAATCGATGGCACAGGTGCAGCACTTACTGCAAAGAGCGTGACAGAATGAAGGGGACGCACAGAAGTTAAGCAGCTGAAACTGAACTATGGCAATACAGGTGTTAAAGGAAGATTCCAGTTTATTTGATGTGGTTTTTGTGGTTCTTTGGGTCATGCTAACTTTGCATTAACCTTCTCCATTCAGGGAAATAAGGAGCAGGCGCACAAATCAGCAAATATTGAGGCAGCTAGTGTGGGCTCCGGCAGGTTTCCAAAGGTGCATTTTTCACTGTAAAAGTTTATTTGTTTTGTAGTCCTGAATGCTTTGGGTGTACTGACCACACCAGTTACATGTGGTGATGCTTGTGTTGGGGTCAGAAGTGAATAATATGCATCTTCCCATCCTATTCGTGCAATCCAGAAATTTGCAGACGCAAACCTTTGCCCGTACGTCTCCGACAGAAGCGCAAATCTAACCAGAAAGGAAGCCACAGTCTCACCTCACATATGAAAAAACAAACTGCCGCGCACGAGTGAAAATGCAGCGTGATGTTGTGATGTGTCAAAAAGGGATTTCCTGCCTTAAACGGATCCATCTGCGGGAGCCAGTGTCACCTGTTAAAGATAGATCTTTTTTTTCCCCTCTTTTGTCAAAATATTGGAGTGAAATCAAACAGCTTTCCGGGTACAAAGTAGGTAACTGATATAAACAGATCTCTGAAAATAAATATGCAGATATGTGTAGGCAAGGAAGCAGATTTTGGGACACCAGGAACTTTCTGATTTGTGTTTGCAGTTCATGTGTCCAAGCTCATTTGTAGCTTTGGCTGCGTGCAGGTAAAAAGACCGTGCGGAGGGAAAACATAAAAACAACAATACAATATTAGCACCTCAAAGTCACGTGGAAGTCATGCCTCATATAAACTGCAAACACTTACATTTGGAGATGTTACAGTTTAACAAGGATACAAAATTTTCAGCATCCTTATGAAAGTGTGAGTCCAGAGAGTGGCAGCTTTTCAATATTTATAAATTCTGAGAGGAAATACACCAGAAATTATTCTTAGAAATTAGTCTATTAAATTTAGCAACACGAGACAGTCATGTGAATAAAAAGTTTTTAGAACAAATCCATAAAAAACAAGCATCGTACCTGATGTAAATATGGCTGATCTCCAGTTCAAGGTCGCATTCCTGTTCTCCTCTGGACTGTTTTCAGCCTGACTGCTATTTTTACATCTCTCTATCATTCCTTTTATGTCTTCTTGGAATCGTGCCACTCCTGTATCTCTTCCAGCGTGGCAAAACAGTGATCCTTCAACTTTTCATTTTCAGCAAGTGGAAGAAGTTGTAGGGAGGCAAGTCAGGCATGTGGTCCATGTGGTGAGCAAAGACTGTGTTGGTATGGCTAAAAAAAACCAACCCAAAAATCCCCTGAGCTGGCACCTGAGAGCACTCCGGTGTGCACCACAGTTCAGGCTGTTTCTGCTCAATGTTCTCTCTAGACTCCTCGGGATTCCCCAAAAGTCCGTGCGGACAGTCTCACTCAGGGGGACGAAGTCTCTGTGCACAGTGTGGTGAAGGCTGAAAAAAGTGACACACTCTTGCTCCTTACCTGATGTGCTACCTCTGAGCTAACAGGGCGTTTTTACTTGTGTGGCACTGAACATTTTCCACAGTGCCATCCCTCCTCTTCGTGTCAGTGGCAACAAACTTTGTGGCGGTGAGCTCCCTATAAGCTCTCCTACAGCACTTTAACGTTTGAAAACATGTCCGTATGCGACCTTTTAGGAGGGAATAAAAACCTCACTTCATATGTGGAAAAGGTAGATGCTCCACCAGAAATGATCTTCTTTTTCCATACTGTTATTTCAATATTCAGGGTTTTGTACTGGCCAGGGTGTTTCTGTCTATCATATTTTATTATAGAAGCCTGCTTGGATCAGATGTAGCTCACATTCCCTCATCCTGGCTCCAAGTCATCCCCCTTCCTCCTCCTCCTCCCATGAATTCACTGGGCTGTGCAACTGCAGTTATTAGGAGCACAGATTAAATGGATGGCGCATCCCACGCTGTTTGATCCTATTAATAATTAAGCAGGGTGAATATTATACAGTTCGCATACTTAAAACATAGAGTTCAGTGAGTAGGTCAAGAATGATTACACACTGCAGTCTGACAGGCAGCGAGAAACCATTTGTTCAGCAGTAATTAGCCTAAATGATAAAGTAATGTACCCCCATTAAGGGAGAGAAGATAAAGCATCCAGGAGAAGGCAAAAACAGCAGAGGAAGCCGCAATAGCCCAGGCAGCATAAGGGTTTATTTGCTTAATTCTGAGTATATTCAAGTCAGATGCATACAGTGTTTGTCTTGTGATGTAAAAAAAAACCCCAAAAAACCTACAGTCAAAACCAAATAAAGCTCACAGCAGTCATGTTTAATGTATTTACTGCCTAAGTATCATGTCTAAACGGTGTCAGAGAGCAGTGAGCAGGCCCTGAGGGCGAACTGTGACACATATCAGAGGCTGAATTTCTGACCTCTGAGTGAAGCTTCTCTGCAAGCCTCCCAAGGCTCGCAAGGTTCATCAATAATTTACTGCACCGCCGGTCATGTTAACACTATCCTTAAGCGCGCTCATTACACGCATACATACACACACACACACACGCCTTCAGCATGCGTGTGCATTCAGTCCCTCTTATACACACACACACATAAATAGTGGATTGCGGTTATAAAACGATCCTCATTATCTTGTATCATCTTGACAAGCTGCAGATAATAACAAAGAGGGCAGTCGCTCTGCTGAGCATTTACAGTGAATGAGGTTCAATGCTGAATATTCCAACATGTGCAGGATTGGCTGCAATGAGCATTTCTTTTTTAACTCTTGGCACTAAACAGGAAGAAAATATGTAGCAGCTGTGAAGGGGGGGGGTCCTCCCATGGACAGGCTGGAAAAAAAAGAGGTAAAGTTCTTCAACAGAGATTTACTGTCTCACTTTATGAGCATGGGGCTGCTGCTCAATAAATCCTTTATCGTTCACCTTTATTGGGAAATTTGATGTCAGCAGACAGGTGGGGG
>JASGAU010374375.1:2207-21560 GCA_030220045.1 Australoheros facetus | reverse complement strand
ACTTTGCACAGAACTGCACACACTTTGTGCAGTTTGGGATTTGAATCCATACACATGGATGTGGTCACTTTTTGTCATCCCATTCTCAGTGCAGTCCAGTTGAGTGTTTGGGTTACCTTACCTAAGGTGCCCTAAGCCCAAGCCTATAAGTCTCCCTCTAGAAGTACCCCTTACTGCACAACGTTGCCCTGAGGCAACGAAAAGAAAAACGGAATTTCTGAAAATACAAAATTAAAAAAAAAATTCAAAACCTGAAAAAAATCCCTCTCTATAACTTCATAAACACTCCTGTATTTCTTTAATTTGGGATTTATGTCATTTTAACTGATTACCAGGGCAATTATTCTTACTTTCTTCTCACACAATGTGCTGCTTGGACAATGTGTGAGAACATGCTTGATAGTGACTCCAACATGTTATTGGACTGAAATTTAATCCTTTTTAAAACATTCTGATTGGTTTGCATCATTTAAGTTCACATGTACTGGGCGTGGGGCTTAAAAAAACTTTCTGTTGCCACAGGGCAACGCTGTGCTGTATTATTTTATAGCGTTATCTTCACATGCTGGTTCTGCTGGAGGTTTCTTCCTGTTAAAAGGGAGTTTTTCCTTCCCACTGTCACCAAGTGCTGCTCATAGCGGAACACTTGATTGTTAGTGTGTTCTCTCTATTTACAATAGACTCTTTACCTTCAGGCAGCTATTGTTTAATTTACACTGTGAGTACTGAATGCACTGGACAGTCACTGATCAAGATTAAGAAAGTTTTACTACTTTCGCTACGAATTATCTATAAATAATAGATAACACACAACATGTGAACACCTTACACAGACAGAGACTTACAGTAACAACAAGACACGAGAAACACAGGGAAAGCAGGATAAGCTGAAAAGTGAAAGATTAAAATATAACCTACAAAGAAAGTGGAAATGCCAAATCACAAGAATGTAGAAAGTCATAATAAGAAAACTCTTAACTAAGAACTAAAACAAACTCAAATACTGGGTCAAGGCGCAGCACCATGACAGATTTGTCTTCTGAAGGTGTCAAGATCTGGATTGTTTTAGTTCAGCTTTACTTGGCTGTTTCTGACAAATGGTGTTTGGATTGTTTTTTCTAAAGGACAAACTGGAGCTGCTGCATGAATGATGTTCAGTAGCAAAGTCTTTCTCCTGTCCAAGAAGTATTATATTGTCCTAGGGTGAACAGTTTGTTGAGGCTAGGGAACATCTGATCATACAGATGTTGCAGGAGAAACAAACCAGAAATGGAAAAAGCCTGCCTTCAAAATACGTTTTCCCTTACCACCAAAACCAACACATTTCAAAAGGTGCAGCTTTTACTTTGAAAGTGAGCGGTCTCCATTTCCAAGTTTGCATTGAATATTTTCCAACTTTGACTTCTGCTCGGAGGTGTGATGGCACATTAGTGCATTCCATGCAAACTACATGCGACTGCAGCAATCTGCAACCTCACACAAAAGCAACCTCACACAACCGTTCACTAACTCATCTGGGATTACGTTTTTACCTAGCAACCAGTGCTTACCAGGGGCTCACTGAAAGGCCTGTAGGCCTGAGTAACTGGGGCTTAAAATACAACACAGTCTGGTTAGAGACTGTGAGATACTTGTTCTTTTTTGTCAGTGGTGCAACCAAGTCTCCCATTTCTTTCTATTTTGGTTTTTGAGTCTGTTTGAGTTGTTCTTTTAAGGGAGTACAGCATTTAATACATTGTATTAAATGTTTCAGTTGATAGTTCACATTTTTTAAAATCAGGCACAGAACAAGAATATTCAGAATTTAAGAAGAGACACCAAACTTTTCAGCACTTACAGCACAATACTGAAGCTTACACCAGCACAATAAGTACACAAATTTAAGGGAAACTCATGAACCTAATATGACAATAGACCTTTTGTTTCCAGCTTCTATTTTACTTCTTGTAGACAACACATTGCAATAAAATGCCTCCAATGCCAGCTGAGTATGAGAGTGCCTGATTTTCAGGGTCACTGCTTGTTTGTCAGGTTTAATCTATCACTTACTGGGGAAGATACGTTAGGCAAGGGCTGACATGGGGCCCGCTGATGGGATCAAGCATGCCGTGTCCACCACAGTAATTTCAAAACCTACTGCCCTGGAAGAGTCTCATAATTACCTCCACCAAGGAAATTATGTTTTTGGTAGCATGTGTGTGCATGCTTGTGTGTCATTCTGTCTGTAAACACAATAGCTTGAAAAGTTTTGAATACATTCTGATGAAACTTTGTGTGGGTGTAGAGTGGGGCCATGTTAACAATCCATTAAATTTTGGCTTACATCCACCAAGGTCTTCAAGGTCCGTTTAATTACTTTTTGGTCCAAAATTGACAAAAAGTCATAACTTAGAAACTATGTTTCTTACAAGTGTGGTATGTATTGTCAACATATATAAAGTACATTTAAAGATTTAAAATATGTCATATTTGACCTCTCCTTCAAGGTAGATAGATTGAGCTGAAGGTCAAAGTGATAATAATGCCATAGAGCTAGTTAAAATGTTTCTTACTGTACTGATAACATACACGCATATAGGGAATTATATCTGGGAATTCTAAATATTACATTACTTTGGACGTCTGACCTCTTCTTCAAGGTCAAACTTTTGCAAAATGTCTTATTTATCTTTAAAACTATGCTTAAAATTCTACCACCTCTGTGATACTGGTATAAAGAGATTCTATATCTCACATTATAGTTTGCATCTAAATATCATGTCACGTTTGACCTCTGAGCTCATTTTTACATTTAACATCTGCCTTTCATTCAAGTTGACCCCCAAATGCAATCTGTGCAGAAATTATGGTCAAGAGAAAGAGTTGGCTAGATGGTAGAAATGTACTATATTATATAATAAGCTCAAGTTATACAGCTCCAGTTATTTATAAATCAGTACCTATTAGCCATTACCTACTCCTACATGTGTAATCAGAGTAAACATCTGTCACAGTATCATTATCTGAATTTTACTGCACTACAAATTTAAAGTACATTCTAAAAATAACACAGAAAACAAATTAATATATACAAAATACAATACTATTCCCTTAAAAGTAAATACTGCCTTGGTGGAGATTTGTTCTTTTGGAGTGCTTCTTGTGCTTATATGTTTTATATTTATATATGAATTCAGGATTTTAAGTATCTTTAATATTGATCTTGTTGTTAATTTTGTGTTGTAAAGTTACCTTGAGTGTTTTGAAAGGCACCAACTAATAAAAAGTATTAATCATTTATCCTGTAATTCTTGGAAAGATGGAAATTAAAATTTTTTTCTGCATTTAGATGAACTGTCTGGGTCCTAGGTCTTTGACCCAGTCCAAGTTTTTGTACTTTCAAGTTCTGTTGATTATTAAATACTTTCTGTTTGATTATTAGTTTGCTTATTGTTTACCTACATTTTCATCTTTGTGTTATCACTTAATATTTTCAGTCTTATTTCAGTTCCATTTACATTTTGTGTCTTTGAGGCTTTGTCTCAGTGTCTGTTAACCTGTCCTCATGTGTTTATGCTGGATTTGGGTTGCTGTTTGTGGACTGCTGAAACACCTTTATTAAAGGTGTGTTCTGAGTTAACTTTTACCTGTTTCCCTGTTGTGCATTGTGGTCAAAAGTCCATAATTCATGACATTAACAGCTTGACATCCACCAGGTCTCTGAAGAACCATTTAGGTGTTGGGTCTGGGTTAGGCTGCACGATAAACAAGCATAAGTTTGGTAACTGAAAGAGATATTTTGTGATAGGATTTCAATTTGCCACATGCCAAATGGGTTAGGTTCACATCTACCTTTTTTATTGGCAGAATTCTGGAATGCCAGCCATTCCTGACGTGGGACAACCCACCCCACACGGTGGCGCACCCAAGGGGGCACAGACCCCTCCAGTGCAGGGAGGGGCCCAACACTGATAGATATTAGGACAAAAAGCACATGGTCCCTGTTGCTTCTAAACTGAATTTTGCACCTCTGACTCAAAGAACTGTATGAACTGTATGGTTAGTGGAGTTGTTTTTTGTTTCCAGCAGTTGATTTGGGAGGTGAAACTCTGCCTCTAGGATGGCAAAGTTTATCAAAGCTGAGATTCATTAGTTGTAGTCTCACAGCAGAGATTCCTTTCTTCCATGGGCATTCGGAGTTTATCCATGTCCACCACCACCACCAGTAATAGTTTTCCTCTTCAGTTGCTAGCAGAGCAAAGAAACACAACCTGATTTATGCAGTCTTTCAGGATGTACTGTTGTCTCTCTGCCTCAGTGCTCTTCCATTTGCTTCCTCATCTGTGGAAACTTTGACCAAAAAAATACTGTTACAAATGGACATGCAACCATCCTCATAATGGTTCATGGGCTAGTCCATGATTTCAGGGTACTGTTTCAAAGAAACCAGCCATACACATAGTGTTTGAACATGCAATCAATTAGGTCAGCCAGCATATATCCCCACATGAAGTTCCTTTGCTTTAAGTGGATATTTTTGTACAGGGAGCTCATACTTCTTGCAGCTGTATGTGCTGTTTTGTGTCATTCCTTTTTTATGCGAATATCTGCAACCAAGGTGAATTCTACTAATTTAACATGACTGAGAAAGGTTGATTGGAAATACAACCGGTTACAGTATTTCTGAATTACTAACTCACATTTCCTGAGTCCACCGCCCATTTCCCCAAAACCTTAAACAGAAATGCAAAAATCCAATACTTTCCCATCAAAATCAAACCATCACTGCAAAAATTAGTTACCTGTGTGCAAAACCAAACACTGTGGGCAGATCACACACACAGCAAGCAATAAATCTATTCACAAAGACCATCTGTTACACACTACATCAAATAATTTAAGACACAGCATCCTCTGTAGTCAACAAGTGTGAACACAAACCACCGCCATATTCAGAGTGACATGACAGTGCTGAATGTAGACAAAAAAAGAAATAAAAATTAAAAAACACATGAAACGCACAGCACTGCAGGAGACAGATTCATTCTGCACCATCATGTCTGTGCGCGAGGTCCAGCCAGAGGACCTCATCCACATCACAGGCAATGCGCTCCCGTGCCAGGTAATGGGGGAAACACCCCCTTTGTGCCGAATCCAGCCTTGACAGGACTCTACAGTAACATTGTCACATGTGTGTTCCATTGCCTCCAGTATATTCTCCCTGTCGGTCAAACACCTTCCACCTCCACGCAGAGAAAACTCCTGTATTGGATTGAGGAAGGGGCTGTAAGGTGGATGAAACACATTCATGTAGCGCTGGTTGCTGGTAAACCACTCGCGTATCTGGACAGCATGGTGAATGTTCACATTGTCCCAAACTATGACGTATACAGGAGGCACTGCTTTCTGATCCAGCTGTTCACGCGCAGCCATACAATCCTGTGGACCACCCAGGAATGTGAACAGGTGTCCGGTGTTGCATGGCCCCAGGTTAGCATGAAGGTGGAGGACCGCCCAGTTACCAATGGCTGCACAGTGGGTGACATTGCCACCCCGCTGGCCAGGGACTTCCACATGTGTGAAAAGGGCGTTCCTGCCACTTGCATGCGGTTGTTGTTCAGTTCTGGGAAAGGTGGAGTGCACTTACGAATGTATATTGCCAGTGGACATTGCACTGTAAAGAACATCACAGTACTTGCAGTGTGGCAGACTGTGTGTCAGATGTTGTACAGCATGGAGCAGTGAATGTCCTGATGATGCTGCCACGGAGAATCTGCTCAGATTGGGTTGGACCCTTTGTCCTGCTTCCCTCATGGTCATCCCGCGGTTCTCCACCTCTCACACGCGCTCTTCCTCCTCTGCCTCTCGGTGTGTGTCTGTCCATTGTAGATGCTCATGTGCCACCTGCACACTGAAGTGACTTTTATCCTGCCCAGTTGGTCTGCTCACATCATTGGACACGTGTGTTCAATTGTGAGTTGCGGTGTGTAAAAGATGACAGCGGTGCTGGAGTTGTGTTCACATTCTGCTGCCAGTGTTTAAGGTTCAGCAACACATGTGTGAAGTGTGTTTAGTGACTGAGAATGTGTTTGCTGTTGTGCAAGAGACAGTGACTGAGCTGCACCGGATGTGTCTAAGTGCCAGAACTGTGTTTGCAGTTTGAAGATCGTGTGATTGGAGAAGTTCACGTAGGCTCCTGTGGATTTGGTTTAGGGAATGGGGTTTGGTGTTTTAGAAATACTGTAAAATGAACAGCAGTTACTGTTGTAGACAGTGCATGCAGATAACTGTACAGAGTAAAGTGAATGATGGTCCTAAGCATGTGAATGTGGGCCTGCATGTCAGACTGCACAGAACCTATGAGGAAATAACCCATTTTCTTACTTGATTTATTATCTTACATTTTCCTTTTTTTGGTTTTTGGTGTCCATCACATTTAAACATTTAAAATCTGCAAACTGCAGTTTTTTCATTTACTTATTTTCAAAAATTTACAGTAATTGCCCACATTAATTCATCATTTTAGTATCAGTTTTCCCATGTAATGTGAGATAGTAGAAGCAGAGGCATAGGATGAGGGAGAAGATGTGAAAGAGAGGACCAGGATGTTAGTTACATGACCTACAAAGCAAAGCAGGTAACCTCTATTACCCTATTTTTTAACCCACTGTATCATTTTTCTCCAGCTGTGAACAGTTCCCACTTCTTTGCCACTATGTTGGATTATGTCACACATTGTATTCAGTGGCATCTCAAAAAGTTGATCCACTAAATCTTTGTGGGAATAAGATCAGGGTTGTTCAGCCAAAGTTCTGTCTCATGCCACATCAGTCACATCAGACTCTCTGCACTGTGCATTTGCTATCCAGTGTTTCTTCTGGCACCCCACCTCTCATAAAAGTCCTTAATTAACCTGTTTGCAGATGACAAAAGTTCTGACCCAGAACCCAGTTAACTAATCGTACCATACAGCAGGGTCAGGGTCGGAGGTCATCACAGGTCGCAGCACAGCGCTCCAGCGGGAGTCTGACATTAATGTGCTTGATCACTGCTGGCTTTCTCATGACATCACTGCAGCTCATTATCTTACTTCATAGAGATAAATCATTATAACAATATTACGTTCAAAGGGGAATTTGAGGGAGTCTTCTTCACACACTAAGGTTAATTATGGAGTTTTGTCCTGGGACCAGTTCTATGTACATTATACATGTTTCTCTTAGGTAGTATTATTTGAAGGCATTCCATACATTTTCATTGCTATGTAGATGATTCCAGCTTTATCTATCCAGGAAGCCAGATGACACACACCAATTAGTTAAACACCAGGAATGTCTTGAAGACATAAAGCCCTGGATGACCTCTAATTTCCTGCTTCTAAATTCAGATAAAACTGAGCTTATTGTACTCGGCCATAGAAATCTTAGAGATATGGTGTCTAACCAGATACTCTGGATGGCATTGACCGGGTAACACTGTAAGTGTAAGTAATCTTGGAATCATTTTTCTTTCTGCGCATATTAAACGAATATGTAGGACTGCTTTTTAGCATTTGTGCAAAATTTCTAGAATGAGAAATATCTTACTTACTTGTGGTTCCTAGGGTACTTAAAAGTAGAGACTTCAACTTTCAGGCTCCTCGTCAGTAGAACCAGCTCCCAGTATAGATTTGGGAGACAGTCATCCTCTCTATTTTTTAAGGTTAGGCTTAAAAATTTCCTTTTTGATAAAGGTTATACTTTCATCTGGATCAGGTGACCCTGAATCCTCCCTCAGTTACGCTGCAGTAGCCTAGGATGCTGGGGGCTTCCCATGATGCAGTGAGCGTTTCATCTTCATTCACCTCTTTTCACTCTGTTCATTCACCACTCTGCATTTAATCTCTTCCACAGTGTGATTTTTGTCTTTTGTCCTGTCACCCTCCCCTTACCCCCAAACAGTCACGGCAGATGGCTGCTGCTGCCTAACCCACGATCTGCTGGAGGTTTCTTCCTGTTAAAATAGAGTTTTTCCATCCCACTCTTACCAAGTGCTTGCTGATAGGGGGTTGTTTGATTGTTGGGGTTTTCTCTCTATTATTGTAGAGTCTTTACCTTATAATATAAAGCAGCTTGAGGCATCTGTTGTGATTTGGAGCCATATCAATAAAATTTTATTTAATTAATTTTTTTTATCATTTTTAAACTGATAGGTCAGTTGTGGCTGAGTTGCTGTGGTTCCTAAATGGTTCCACGTTGCAATATAACCCCTTACAGCTGATTGTGGAATATGTAAGAAGGAACAAATTTGATGAACTGACTTGTTGCAATGGAGGTTTCTTCCTGTTAAAAGGTTTATGCTTACAAGTACACAGTTTAATATACCTTAGGCTTAGCCTAACCTGTACATGTTTGGTTAAACCTGCAACATTTGGAAGATGATAAAACACCAATTCATCAGCAGGTGGTGTTCCAAATTTCATGGTAATCCATTCAGGAATTGCTGAGGTACTTTAATCAGAACTACAAACCTGACAAATATTCATGTCAGTTGGTGTGTGAGATTTGTTGGCAGACTGAAATAATGATGAGAAGAAATCTTTTTGTAATCTTTATCCCTGTGAGGAAAAAATGATATGGTTTGACTCAATAAAAGTTTGGGATTTCAGGAAATTGCATATTGCATGGAGACTGCATGAAATGTACATTAAATGTGTGTGTCCTGCATTTAATGTACTGAACATACATCAATTTTACAACCCTGCTTTGCTTTGTGAACATCATCGCAGGACTGAAACCTGTGTATTTCTCTCTGCAGTCACCCTGAACAGTCAAAGTGGAGTGAAGGATGGCAGCAACAAAACAGAAGGGACAAATACCAAGATCTCCGAAGGTGAACTTTTGCTGCAGGTCAGTTTTACACACTAGTGTATATGTGTGAAAAGATGGTACCAATGCACCATATTTTTACACTTTTATTTATAGTTAATATCTATTGATTAGTCAAATATGTTGTCTTTATTGTTAGTTTGCTGTTAGGTTCATTGGGGATGGTTATTGGGAGGTTCAGTCCCAGGGATTGCCACTTTAGAACAGACAATGTGTCCACCTCTAAAACATCTCAGTTCTTCATGCAATTATTTCTTTAAGATTTTGCTGTGTTGACAGGATTCATCATTTAATTTCTGTAGAGTCGTTAACTGCATTTTATGCGCTCATTCTACCATATCCCAATGGTTCTACTGTTTTCACATCTGGTAACAAGTCCATTGAAGTCACTGTCATATTTATGAGAGTGAGTTCAAATACATGTTCAAGTTTACTTTTGCATGAATAATAGGGCTTAGTCAGCGTCTTTACTCTTTAAAATGCCTGGAGTTTAAGTGTTGTATAAATGTGGTTTATGTGCCAGACATGTGACTAAAATCATTTTTTTGTCTTTAGCAGATGTACAGTGCTGGCATTCAAGCCAATAAATAGCTGTCAACATTTTAAAGCTTTGAAACATTTCTATATTGCTTTGAATTCACTGCCCTGTTTGCACACAGTGCAAATCAGTGTATTTAAACATCGCCTGAACTGGTTAATTGCAGCTCCCTTGTCAGGAAGCTGATGAGTTCACGAGCAATTAATTTGCACGTTTGCAGCTTTTGGTCCGTCTTTTGCGTAATTTCTAGAAACGCTCAGTGCTGCAGTGTTTGTGTGAAAATGTCTTGACTGGTTTTATCAGGGTCTTTTTTTCATGGTTTGGGCCTCTTGGTGTCACTTTAGGTGCAGGATGCAGGGTAGTTAAGTGGTTGAACAGGTAACCACACATCACAAAGCCAAGCGCAACAGCCTGAGTTCAATTCCTACTCGAGGCCTTTTGCTGAATTCACTCCCTGCTTTCCTGTCTCCTCTTCACAAAAAATCTAAAAAAGGAATTAGTTTCATTTTAGATGTAGATGGTATATAAAACAAGGGTGTGACAACTGTGATGTCACTAGTGAGTTTCTGTATTCTGCGTTTCAAAGCTTCAACATTAGCATTTTGTCCGTTGTTTGTTTTCATTCCCAAAGTGACCATACTTAGACAAGAGGAGGCTAAGTTAGCTAATGCCACTCAAACTTGGTTAGCAAGCTTCATCCATAAAATGTAAAAGAACATAAACTATAAAAAGAAGAACTAGACCTTAACACCAACCTTTGCCTTATAGATAAACTGATACGTGTAGTAAAGCCTTATCACCCGTCTTAGGGGATGGGTATCACATAATGGCCGTGTGACTGAGTGGAGAAAATCCTTGCAGCTAAGTCTTTTGGGAGGTCTTCCCAATAGATTGGGGACTGCTGCACTGCTGTAGCAGCAGATGAATGCCCATGGTTTGGATTGAAATGCTCCACAAGACTCAGACCGTATTGAGGTGTCAACAAATGTCTGATCCTGTGTAGTGTATTAAACTTATTAACATCCACCAGGTCACTGGCAAACCCATCTAGGGTGAGGCTTAAATGTAGGGTTAGGTTAATATACAGCCCTTTTTATAGACATGTAAAATAGTACATTTTTTAACAGAAGACCTGTAATGGCAAAATATATGAGACTTCATTTTAAATGTAATATGTTGTAGTTTCTGAAAATTTGCGTTCTTAGCATGTGTCTAAAGCTTAACCCCAAACCTAAACATATACAAGTTTCTGGTGACCTAGTGAATGTTAATAGGATAATACGAGAGCATTGCTATCACAGGACATTTTGCTGAAATTTCATGTAGAAATTAATGCAAGAAAAGCTACAGTAGATCTTTTTTCCATTTCTAGCAGATAATTAAATTATATCCTGGTGCATAACAGCTTTATGCTGTCTGTACTGTACATGTGATTGAGTAGAGCGCTTGCTGGTTGCCAGATCTTTTTGGGATCTGCTGCATTGATTTTCCAGTCCACTTCCTTTCAATATGCATCACACTGACATTCCAGGAGAGCTAAGGAAATAGGCTGTCTGCCTTTCTCCAACATTTCCACGGAGCTTTTATTCGTACCATTTCTCTAGATTGTTCAAAATGAGAAATGAAAGCTCATTTGCAGATCAGTCAAAAGGTGGGTGCTCCACAGGGGGCCTGACCTTCTCCCTCCTGCTCCTCAGGATGAACGGAGAGATGGACGGTGAGGGTTTGCCTGCAGAGGAATATGGAGCTGTGTTCTGAAGTCTGAGCCCATTTCTTTTCTGTTCTTCACATCAGAGTAGTAAATTATAGAGGAGCAAATAATTTATTCAAACTCAGAAAATAGAGTAAATATGGCAGAATTTAGCAACTGTGCTACTTTTCCCTTTTAGGTATTGATAATTATAAACACAAACAAATGTGGGCTGACCTTTTTATGTTTTTGGTTTTTATCCTTCCATCCAGCAGAAGGATATTGTCATCATACCGTCCGTCTGTCCATGAGGTTTTACCTTTCTGGTTTATAGACTCCAAAACCACAAGGAGTTGAGCCATGAAATTTGGCGTTTATGTTCACTCTGAAGGAAGCGTGGCAGTTAATTGTATTGAATCACCAATGTCTTATCAGAGTGTCATGGCATCTCCATGCCATGCATTAGTCATTCCTCACGTGTGGGCTGATTCGGGAAGGAGATGACTATACTAGCAGGAGTGTGTGTGTGTGTGTGTGTGTGTGTGTGTGTGTGTGTGTGTGTGTGTGTGTGTGTGTTGGTTCATGTCTGTCTGTTTGTTCTCTTACTGGGGGTAGGCATGTGCTTATTTAGTGAGGTGGAAATGTGAGCCAGATGTTCCCATTTGAAGAAAAACAATGAATATGCTTCATTTCACTTAATATGCTCCCATGTTTTCATTTCTTGTCTCCTCTTTGTCTTTTGTTTTCTATCTACCACCTCCATTTGTGATCCATGTGGCTTCCTGACTGGGTCATAGCAGTCACCAAAATGAAGTAAAAGATTTTATAGCTAGGCAAAAATCTTTGCCGGCGTCTAAACAATGTTCAGATATGGTTCAAAAGTAAAACATACACTATTGCCAAAAGTATTCATTCACCCATCCAAATCATTGAATTCAGGTCATCCAATCACTTCCATGGCTACAGATGTATGAAACCAAGCACCTCGGCATGCAGACTGCTTCTACAAACATTAGTGAAAGAATGGGTCGCTCTCAGGAGCTCAGTGAATTCCAGTGTGGTACCGTGATAGGATGATACCTGTGCAACAAGTCCAGACATTAAATTTTCTCAGTACTAAATATTCCACAGTCAGCTGTTAGTGGGATTATAACAAATTGGAAGTGATCGGGAAATACAGCAACTCAGCCATGAAGTGGTCGTGTATGACAGAGCAGGGTCAGTGGATGCTGAGGCACATAGTGCACAGAGCTCACCAACTTTTTGCAGAGTCAGTCACTACAGACCTCCAAACTTCATGTGGCCTTCAGATCAGCTAATAGGGTGTAGAGAGCTTCATGGAATGGGTTTTCATGGCTGAGCAGCTGCAGCTTTACATCACCAAGCGTGATGTAAAGCATCGGATGCAGTGGTGTAAAGCTGGACTCTAGAGCAGTGGACAGTGGAGATGTGTTTTCTCAAGTGATGAATCATGCTTCTTTGTCTGGCAACCTTATGGATGACTCTGCAAAGCAGCTCCATAAAGACATGGATGAGCCAGTTTGGTGTGCAAGAACTTGACTGGCCTGCACAGAGTCCTGACCTCAGCCTGCTAGAACACCTTTAGGATGAATTAGAGCGGAGACTGTGAGCCAGGCCTTCTCTCCAACATCAGTGTCTGACCTCACAAATCAAAATTTCTCATAAACACTCCTGAACCTGTGGAAAGCCTTCCCAGAACAGCTGAAGCTGTTATAGCTACTAAGGGTGGGCAACATCATATTAAACCCCAATGGAGTAAGAATGGGATGTTACTCAAGTTCATCTGTGTGTGAAGGCAGATGAATGAATACTTTTGGCAATAAAGTGTGCCTTGGACTGGATCATCACAGTTCTAGTCCAAAGAGGCAAACAAATCACTCACTAACACCTCTGCAAACTCCAACAAAAAAGACCTTTCTGGCTGTCATGCAACTACACTAACCACTGCACCACAATGTGATGTTATTTGTGGTTATAATACAAATAACACAAAGAGAATTAGGATTATGTTATCATTCCATAGTGGATTACTACCTCAACAGGTACACTCTTGGGTTGGCTATTCTTATTTTGTTCAAAGATGTAACTGCCAAATGTTTTAGACTAGACTGGCCCAGTTTCAGCCTTGACAGCCTTTTAGGTAAAGAGACTTTTTTTTTTCAATAACTAGCAAAGTTTTCCACCTTTCTCTTTCAGCCATATTTAAATGAAAAACAGTGTTTTATTCGAGGTGACCTTTCAGGTTGCTGAATGGTCATCTTTTCACTTTTGACTTTTGAACCAGCTGGAGATAACTTACCTGAAATTCAGGAGTGGGTACACATGTCATACACTCCCTTTCCTTGACTAGATACACCTTTGCCCACTACTGGTGATTTGTTCTGAAACCAGGATGCCAGTTTCTCTTTCTTCTGTTAGTCTGTTGCAAAATACATCAACAAATAATTCTTCCACTGGGATGCCAGTTTTTCCCCTCATTCCTATCAGTGATGCCAGGTTGCCACTACATGCCTCAAACTCAAACCATCTTCCATCGGACAGGGAAGCTCCCAGCAATATGTAGCCGATTATAACAGCTCAGCCCCCACTCTTTAACCAAATACTGCTCCCGGTCTCCTGGCTACAGCAATCCCTTCTCCCAATCCACTGGCTCCGACCCCTTCCCCAGTCTCAGCACACTTCTGTCAACAAATCATCAATGGTAAATAAATATACTAGGCAGATCTCGTTTCTCCACCACTCAACCAACGTGCACCACCCAGGAGTAATTGACAGCCACGAGGGCGTCATTATCATGTGTGCTTCAGCCACATCTCGGGCTAAAGAGCTCACTACGTTAGAATTTCCTTGTGCATTCTCACTGCTCATCTTCAGGATTTCAACCAGGATACCTTCTAGGGAAGTCTTAATCAGGAGCTGTGCTGCTATGTCTTTGCCACCTGATCTGCACTCTCCTAAACAATCTGCAGAATGCCCTCTCATCCAGCTATAGTTGCATCATCCCAGCCCAGCATACTTCATGACCCAAAAGTAAACTCACCTCTAAGCATTTATGAGCCATTGGTCCATTACATCCTACTTCCAAAATCCCAGCATGCTTCACCTCAAGACCCTCTGTTCTTCACCAAGTCTGGCCACATCACTACCAGATTCAAGTGCCTCTCACTCTTCTGTCAAGTTCTCTCACTGTCTGGAATTTCAGACTTTTGTTGGAGGGCTTCTTTTGGGATCTGCATGGCCCAGGAGCTGCAACCATTCCTTACTGTCCTTCCCCAAACTGCAGCCTCAGATCCATGCTTATTCCACCTGTCATTCTCTTACAAAAAGTGTTGTAAAATCTAATACAAAGATGTAGTCCCTGCAAGTGAAATTTAGATTTCAAGAAAAATCTTTTTTTATAAACATCATTTCAATGACTGTAACCATTTTTATTACACATATAAAAATGGAAAAAAGAACAGGGAAACCTCATGACTCAATACTGTTTTTCCTGTTAAGCTAGTCTAGCTGACAGCAATTGACTACCACTGCCTGTGTCAGCACACCTCTAAAAGCAAATACCTAAATGTGCTAAATTGTGTATGGAATCAAGAGTTCATGTTAATGTCTAACTGACTGTGTGCTTTTGACAGGCTCTCAATGGATTTGTCCTGGTCATCACTGCCAGTGGGACCATCTTCTACTCCTCTCACACAATTCAGGACTACTTGGGCTTCCATCAGGTGTTATGCTTTTTTATAACTCTAATTACATCCAGTAATTGTCATTCCTCAGTGATGAGAACCAGACCTCAGAGCACCATAGCAGTTAGGTAGTTGACAGGTACCAACAGAGCAGTTATCATATTGAGTCCCTTTCTATGGAACCCTTCTCGATGGGTGTCATTCTTAATGCAGAACATTAAGTAACACATGTGTCCTAACTGTTTGAGAATATCTATGTATTTATTTAACATTTTAACCCACAATGAATGCATGAAGTACAAACCTAGTAATTATTTAATCCCACAGACACACAGTGGCATTAGGCTCTGCTTGATTGGCTAATAAATGGATGCCTTGCGTGCAACAACTGACAGAAGCAACTCAGAGGTCTTCGTTGATCTAGTGATCTACTCCCTGCATGGTGCAGTCAGAGGCTGAGACAACTGCAAAAAAAACTATTTATAGCTTGGCCTTTTGTAGAAACCAGCGGTCACAGCAGCACCCTGCAGTGCACAACACATCCCGCACCACAGCTCACACTCATTGGACAGTTGAATGTGCAGTAACTGTGTTTTACATAAGCAACTAAAATCAAATTAGCTTTTGAGAAAAATGTGCAGGTGGAGCTTGTATGGTCCAATGTGACTGCTATTTGTAATGATTTGTGGATGTGGATGATGATACTTCTACTACTATTACTACTACTACTACTACTACTCTGTGACTGAAAAATGTATACGTAGCAATGTGATCAGTGTTGGGAAGGTTACGTTTGAAGTTGAGTCATACAGTAGATTAGAGAGCACTAGGTACCCTGGGTACTTTGTTGATCCCACACAGGTCCTAAGCTGACCCCAAGAAGATCCTAAACACTGGAAGTTTTTCTTTTTTTTACATTCTTTTAGACAATCATTAAGTTAGCTAATGTGTCTTACCGGTTTACTGCTATCATTAACTATTTTTACACCAATACAAACACCCTGAAAAAAAAAGCTACACTGCATGTAACAGCTATGAAGGTGCGTGTGCTTTTTCAGATGTAATCCTCAGAGTTGGAAAAAAAGATCTGTACCTCTAAAGCACATAGTACTACACACTGGGCAGTTTTGAACAAACATCTGCTGTTTTTTTGTTTTATTTGTTTTTTCTTGCAAAACAAACAAACAAAAAATGCTTTGGTGTATAAATCAAAGTCAGCAGTGCTGTGGAAACATCCTCTAACACCGTAATCATTAGCTAGTAGTATCTTAGCAACTGTTGATTATCATTAGTAAGGCCTTAAAATGTAACACTTCCTTAGCAAGCAGTGTCACTACATTTTTATGACAGTTGTAGTTCTAAAAGCCACCTGAAAGCTTGGTGAGCTATAAAAGTGGTCAGAGGAGTGAAAGTCAGAGATAGAAACAGCATTAATGAGGGGGAGCGACCGTCCTAAACTGCATGATTCAGTGTCATTCAGGGATGTGTTAGACATGCCGGATAGAGAAGGCTGACAAACGCTGTTGTGTGGCAGTCAGTATCTTGTATGATTGTATGATCTTTTTGGATCACTTTTACAAAAGTGTTTACAAAAGTCATATATACATATCTATAATCTTGTTGTCTATAAAAAGCTATATTCAAAAATGTCTATTCTTGAATATAGCATTTTATTTTTTTACCTAAGCTCACTCTTTTGTTCTTTACTGTTCTCAGACTGATGTCATGCACCAGAGTGTGTATGAACTGGTCCATACAGAGGACCAGCAGGAGCTCAGGAAAAACCTGGACTGGGCTTTGAATCCTCCTGCTGCTGCAACATCCACTGTCTGCCAGGATTCCCCCAAAGGTGATCACTCTCACCTAATACATGATTTTATTAAAGTATGCTAGGTTAGCACCCAGACTCCTTTACTACAGAGCCACCAACAGAATGTGGTTTGGTATTCCATCCATCCATTCGCTTCCATTCATCCTGTTCACGGTCGCAGGGGGGCTGGAGCCTATCCCAGCTGTCATAGGGCGAGAGGCAGGGTACACCCTGAACAGGTCACCAGCCTGTCACAGGGCCAATACAGAGACAAACAACCTTTCACACTCACGGGCAATTTAGTGTAGCCAATTAACCTAACCCCAGTAAGTGCATATCTTTGGAATGTGGGAGGAAACCAGAGTACCCGGAAGAAACCCACACAAGCACGGGGAGAACATGCAAACTCCACACAAAGAGAGGGAGAGGCCTGGGCCAAGGTGGAATCGAACCCAGACCGTTCTGATGTTATTCTAGCTGTGAGGCAGCAGTGCTAACCACTGCGCCACCGTGCTGCACCACCATGCTGCCCTTGGTATTGTGTTGGTGAAATGAACAAGGCCTTTTCTGAAAATGACATCTAAACAGCAGTATGTGTTGCTCCAAAACCTGTGTATATATATCATTCATTAGTGGTGCCTTCACATACAAGCTTTCCATTGCCATGTTCACGTGAAGGCACAACTAATGAACCCTAATATCATCATAGATACTGGCTTTAAACCCTCAGATAACAAATCAGATGGTGGCCCTACCTTTCAGAGTTTTCCAGAGAAAAGCCAGAGGTTCTCAATCTTGTTTCTACATGTTTCATGTCTTTGCATTTCAGCCACAAGGTCCAGGAAAATTGTTGGGGATGCAAAAAAATAAATAAATCCACAAATAACTTTAGCTGACATATGGGACTCAAAAAAAAGTGGTGTGGAAGCATTTGGAAAAAAAAAAGGGCTGCAAAGTCGAGATGCCAGAAGTAAGCCAGTACTGCCACAATATGCCAAAAAGCAATGATTTTAAAATCATTTCGAAATCATTGCGCCAGTTTGGGGAGATCTCAAACATGCAGTTTATGAAAGATTGCCCCAGAATTTCCAGGAACTGGAGGCATTTTGCCAAGAAGAGCTTTACCATCTGAGCAAATAAAGGGATCACCCACAACTACCGCAAAAGACTTCAAGCTGTCATTGATGCTAATGGAGCCAATACTAAGAGCTAGGTTATGTAAATTTTTGATCAGGGTCAATTGGGTAGTTTCTGTTGTCATGATTTTAAAAGCAAACAAACTTGATAGATAATAAATTCACCCACCACTAACCATGAGTGAAAGAAAAGTTGTAAGTGTAGTGTTTTAATTCATATTCTCTGAAAAATGCCCCCCAAAACATCACAAATTCTGCCAGGATATGTAAACTTTGGAGGGCACCTGTATTTCTGCAGAATGCGTGTTTTTGTGGCCCATGTTGGGCCCCAAATTGGAATAATTCAGTATTGGTTTTCATCCTGGATTTCTCTGGATTCTCTGACTATTTTAATATTACCTGTACCATCATCTACCTTAGTACCACAGATGATGAAATCCCCAAATTATTCTCTTTTTATCCCTTGCAATCTTTCACAGACTGGTGAATGTCTCTTACTTTCCTTTTTAAAGACTCAAAACTGTTTGTGAACATATCATTTTACAATAAAACTGCCTTCCACTGCAGTCCGCAGCACGAGTGAGCATAAACATTTGGATGTAAGTGTCAGATGGTTAAGTATATACGGTTTAGGCATTAAGCTGTAAGCACAGCCTCAGGTCAGATCACATGACTCTGTAATCTTCACTATGGCTTATGAGAAGAAGTGGTCCCAGATCTGTATTTGGATTTTAAGATGCTTATGTGTGTGTTCTTTAGTTGTGAACACTGTGGTTTAGGTTAAGACTCGCAGCCCTGAAACAACCTACTAATTCCTTCTCTGAGAAACTGTTCACACTCTCTTCCTTAACTGCAACCTCAAATGTTCTGCTCAGCATGTTAAACTGTACACAACCCCAGATTCAACAAAGTTGGGATGCTGTGTAAAATAAACAGAAACAGAATACAATGATTTTCAAATCTCATAATCACACATTTATTCACAGTGGAACACATAAAACAGATCAAATTTTCAAATAGACATTAACGCATTTATATTAGCTTATTAGCATGTTAGCTCATTTTTAATATGATGACGGCTTCATAACTCAATTTGGATGTGGGCAACAAAAGGCATTGAAGTAAGTGGTACTAAAAAGAAGCAGCTGGAGGAACATTTTGCAACTAATTAGGTTAACTGGAGAGAGGTCACGTCTTAGTTTTCAGAAGTAAAGATGGGTGAAGAGTCACCAATCTTCAAATTGTGGAGCAGTTTCAGAAAAATGTCATTCAATGTAAAATTCTGAAGATCTCATCATCAATAGTACACAATAACCATCCTCAGGTGGCACTGCATTAAAACCAGGCATGATTCTCTCATGGAAATCACTGGATGGACTCACTTGGGATCACTTGGGCCCTGTGAAGGGGAAATAATCATAAAAGTGAGGAGTTGATTTTTCCTCACTGAGAACTTTTACTTGAATAAGGAGAATACCACAATTTCCCCTAGGTACATGAGTCAAGACAAGAGCAATCAATCTCAAGTGACCAGGTTCAGACCACTTTGTAGGTCATTGATAACACTTTATAAACTTGCTTCTTCACAATAAAGAATGAAATAAACAAATCAATTATGGACTTTTTAAG
>JASGAU010374374.1:0-11856 GCA_030220045.1 Australoheros facetus | reverse complement strand
AAATTGGTTTGATGTTCCGAAACACATAAGTGTGACAAACATGCAAAAAAACAGGAAATGAGGAAGGGGGCAAACACTTTTTCACACCACTGTAAGTACAATAACTTCAAAGTCAAACTGGCTTGTTTAATTTTTAAAATATAGATAAATAATGTATATGCATGCAAATCCTGATATAATTTAACTTATAGATGTACAGTATGTACTTAAACAAGCATATACATGGTTAAATGTCACATTAAAGGCTGCTTTGTGTGCAGTAGTGGGGTGTGTGTTTGTGTCTTATGAGGGAAATTACTTCTTTAGAAATAATTGCAATGCTGGCAACATTCCCCAGTGCCAGCATGTGCCTTAAATGGCCTGTAGGCCCCTGAGTTAGCTACACTGATGGCAAATATAGAATTAACTTTCCCGCTGGGATTATGATGATCACATTTTTAATTATCATTTAATTACATTATAATTACATTTTCATGTCAGTGTGACTCAGTAATTGTCCCGGTGGCTTTCAAAAATATATGACTAGAAGAGTGGTAAGTGATAAGAGAGAGCAGCACTAATATGAATACAGACACTTAAATATTACAGGTAATTTGAGGGGTGTATGAGACTTCATTTTTGTCAATAATATTTCTAGACAGTGTGAAGAAAATGAAACGCTTGAAGGAAAATGCCAGCTCCTCAGCACAAATGCTAACTTCTAAGCAGTTGTGGCACCACAGTAGGTCTAAATTTCTAAAAAGAAGGACATAAGAGTGGATTTTTATGATTCTATAGTTTACATTATTTTATCTTTAATTACTCTCTGCACTGTATATTTTGTAATATTGTGTTATAGTTATAGTTCTAATATCTCTGTATATTTGTAATTTGTATATTTGTAACATTGTCTTATAGTTTTTATACTTATTTATTTTTTATGTAAGCACGAAGTACCGCAGCAATTTCCTAATGCTGTGAACCTGTTCACCCATATGGCAATAAAACCTTCTGATTCTGATTCTGCTTCTGCTTACATGATGGCTGTGGCTATCTGCACTGGCACAAAGATACAATATGCCTGAGTTTTTTGGTGTCCTAGTTTGGTCTGGGTCATATGTCAGTGGAGAAGTTGTTGACCTTTCAACTCTGGTACTAAATCCATGGCTGTGATTACTGGCATCCGTTTGCAGGCCCTGCTGAGCTACAGTGGAAGATTGCGCATAAATCTCTGTGAGTAAATAATAAAGAGCTTGTTCTTCCCGTCTCACAGATTTTCATCATAGCCCTGAAAAACCACCCACACATTTGAACAGTTGCATTGACACTCGCACACACTGGCATGCACAGACTCAAGCGGCATAGTTACACACATATACAAACACATCTCTATTTCCTCCATGTAAGAATAATGCAGAGCAAATTTCTAGTATAATGAAAAAGAATTTTTTTAAAAATACTGAAAAACTGAATAAAATAACACATAAAAAAAAAAAAATTCTGTTTGGTTGTGTGCTGTAGAAGACTGTCACAGTTTTATTCAAAAGGGCCCCAGAGGCATCATTTTGGTGTTGAGTGCACACATGACACACAAGTGGATCTGAAGATGAGCTAGTTACCAGAGCACATCTTTGCAAATGACAGGATCTTCCAACTGTGAGGATGATATATGAATAGTCCTGGCTGAACTCAATGCTGGGTATATTGCCACATTGCAGCTGTGCTTGGGGTCACAGGTCCCACAAGCAAATCTGGCCAATCGGTGCCTCCTGCATCCACATGGATCATATAGCACCACAGCTGTTCTTCCTACAAACGCGCACATGTCTGCACATGTAGAAGTCACACATATTCAGATGTGCATATTTCTATAAGTTAAGGCTTTGAAGTGGCAGCCAGCCCTGCCTAACTAAAGCTGCTTATCTGAAGCTTCATTTGTACATATACAATATGACGCACTGTGCTACTTCTAAAATTAGTAGTTTATCATAAGTCTAGATCATAACTATATGGTGGCTCAGCAGCTACAGTAAGTATGTATAAATATTTATCTGTGTGCAAGTGCATTTATGGCTTATGCTTTCACATATCGTGTGTATGTTTTCAAAAACAGCCGCCCCATCTCTACCCTCTGGCCCCCATTTATGTATACACAGACTCTAGTGGGATCCCACAGAGTCAACAGAATCAGATAGAGCTCCTTGCTACATGCCTGTCTTGTCTACTAATCTTTGCACTTCCCATCCCTCCTTATGAGTTCAATATCAAGCAAATGAACTGAGGACACATCCCCAGTGGATGGGCTTCCATTTGAAAGCAAGAGGCATTAATGCAAGGTTCCTCTGCACTCCTCCCACACTCTGAGGAGCGGGAAGGGGGAAAATGACAAGATAGATCTCTCATGGGCTGCTACTCAAATGATTTTAGTCAAAGTGCTTCATTCAAGGCAAAAGTACGAGGCTATATTTCACTACCAAAGAAATGTGTCAAAGCACTTTATATCACAAATATGTTCCCTGCTGTTTCTTAAATAATAGAAGACCTCCACAAGGTTTGAATTCCCTCTTGATCATGAAGCATGAGTGAATATTCAAATGGAATGATGTGAAAATAGCGCTTTATTTATACTGATTGAAAATAAATGTCTCTTTTAAAAAGTGTCTCTAGTCAATACAGTGACTGGAACCAATAACATAAATGTGAATACATCTACCAAATAGACAGTTTATGGCTGGTAGTCTCACCACACTGCTTTTCGATTTGTAGACTACTTATTTGGATTCTATGATGCAACGTTAATGGATGACTCTAGTGATTTTCTAAATTCACATACCTACTCAGCTCGACTCAACTCAGTTTTTAGGGTTTTCCATTAGGTGGTAGTACCTGTTAATTTAATACAATTCAAACAGAAGGTGCTTTATATTGTAAGATAAAGACCACACAATAATTGCAGAGAAAACCCAACAATCAAAACAACCTCCTATGAGCAAGCACTTGGTGACAGTGGGGAGGAAAACTCCCTTTTAACAGGAAGAAACCTCCAGCAGAACTAGGCTCAGGGAGGGGCAGTCCACACTGTGGAAGAGATTAATAATAACTAATGATTAAAAGCAGAGTGGTGTATAAACAGAGCGAAAAGTAGTGAATGAAAAAGAAATACTCATCATGGGAACACCCCAGCAGCCTAGGCCTATTGCAACGTAACTATGGGAGGGTTCAGGGCACCTGATCAAGCCCAACTGTAAGCTTGATCAAAAAGGAAAGTTTTAAGCCTAATCTTAAAAATAGAGAGGGTGGCTGTCTCTCAAATCCAAACTGGAAGCTGGTTCCACTGAAGAGGGGCCTGAAAGGCTCTGACTCCCATTCTACTCTTAAGTATTCTAGGAACCACAAGTAAGCCAGCAGTCTGAGAGTTAAATGGTCTATTGGGGTGATGCGGTACTGTGGGGTCTTTAAGATAAGGTGGGACCTGATCATTTAAGGCCTTGTATGTAAGAAGTAAGAGTTTAAATTCAATTCTGGATTTAACAGGGAGCCAATGAAGAGAAGCCGCGGTGGGAGAAATATGTTCTCTCTTTCTAGTTCCTGTCAGTACTCTTGCTGCAGCATTTTCAGATCAACTGAAGGCTTTTCAGGGAGCTTTTAGGACAACGTGATAATGATGAATTACAACAGTCCAGCCTAGAAGTAATAAATGCATGAACTAGTTTCTAAGCACCATTCTGAGACAGGATGTTTCTTCTATAGATACTGCACAAATGCAGTCCTACATATTTGTTTAATATGTGCATTTAAGGACATATCCTGGTCAAAAATGACACCATGAATCATCACAGTGTTGCTGGAGGCTGAGGTAATGCCATTCAGGGTAAATATCTGGTTAGAAACCATGTTTCTAAGCTTTTTAGGGCAGAGTACAATAACCTCACTTTAACTGAATTTAGAAGCAGGAAATTATAGGTCACCCAGGTTTTTGTGTCTTTGGGACAGTCCTGCAGTTTAAATAATGTTGCTGGTGTGTGTCATCTGGCCTCATTAATAGGTAAAGCTGCATGTCATCTGCATAGCAATGAAAATGTATGCTATGCCTTCTAATAATACATCCTAAGGGAAGCATGTATAATATAAATAGAATTGGTTCTAGCGCATAACCTTGTGGAATTCCATAAATAACCTTAGTGTCTGAGAAATCACATATACTACGTTTCCACCCCCGAGGTGCCGGTGCCGGTGCTGGTGCCAGTGCTGGTGTTGGTTTCAATGAACCGGCGAAATGCTTAAGAGCGGGCCTGGGTTTCCACTGCGCTTTGTAAACTGATCCTTTATGTATGAGTGTGGGCGGGTCCTCGTCTGGATACCGAAGCCAAAGGGCACAAACATGGGAGAACACACTCCTCCTCCTCAGCCTGTGCTTCAAGGATTTTGACAGTATGGCTTGGAGGTGTTGATTCATTTAAACTAACATATTCATCCTGCTGTAATCACATCTCTGTAAGGCAGAATAAATCAATATTCTTATCAATTATTAAAAAATTTACGAACAGGCACTTAGAAGAGAGAGACCTAATGTTGGTCTAGCCTTCATTAATGTTTAATGAAGGCTAGACCAACTAAAACACAAAGAATATAAAATGTAAACAATATAAAACACCAGAAACCTGATTACAAAGGTAATAAGAATTTAAGCCTAAATATGGATGCACTACTAAAATAAAGAAAAAATGTAAACATCCAAATTCACAACTAAACACAAAACAGAGGATGCTTTATGGTTAAGAATTCAAAGTCCAAAAATGACCCAAGACCATGACACCCTGCCTGTGTTTGGAATCCTGCATTTGGGTCCACACCCTGCTAGCCCTTGCCAAAAACATATTTACTTAAATTACCAACCTTTGAAAATTAGAAAGAAGTGCAAAATGCACAGATAAAGCTATGTTGTTTAATTAAAATCAACATGGAACTGTCACTAAGTAAAACCAACCTTGGGTTTCCTGTTAACATTCACTTAGCAACTGTATGATAATGGGGTTAGCTTGTAAATTTTTAATAAACTCGTATAATCTGACACTAGACATTTTAATCAGCATCCATGCACAGGCAGAGCCTTCTCACACTATAAAGAACTCAATTGCCCAGCCATCATAAAGGGCTCACCTTCAGAGTGGAATTTCACTTTAGAAATCTCATGCACTCTGAATGTCATGTACCAAAACAGTTGAGCTGAATACCCACATGCCCTTAGCTGTTATTTTATAGAAGGCTCAGCTCATTACCTTTCTCCTCCGACCCATACTGGAAAATGGATCAGTTGTGCTGTGTCTTGTGTGTACATTGGCATTCTATGTGGAACATATAGCCTCCCTGAGAGGCTCACACCAGCTGTTCATATTTATGGTAAAGGAGCTTGAGGACAAGAAACTGAACAAACAGCAGCTCGCACATTGGCTCTGTGAGGCCTGGATGGGGAGGCATACATCCAAGAGTATGGCAACTTCTGGCCTTCTGTTCATTCTAATGATAAAAGACATCTGATTGAAAGCATCTCTATGTCAAGCACAAGGTCTGCCGTGATTTGACATTTTATCCTATTTTAAACTATGATTTTATGGCACGATTTTGACATTCTTGTCTATTTATCTACATGTTTTTAATCGCATAGAAGGTTTTGCTCATTGGACATTTGGAGATTAACTACAGCAAGAACGCACTACACCAAATCCTTAAGGGTGGTAAATGACCTATTGTTGGCTGCAGACTCTCAGCATTGCTGTGTAGTAGTGCAGCTTGACCTTAGCACAGCTTTTGACCGTACTGATCATAAATCTCAAGGACTCAGTGGCTGTCCTCCTTACCAACACAGAATTTGACATTTCAGTTGATTCTTTCATGTCTCAAGAATCAATTCTGTTGTCTGTATGTGCTGCTATTAGTTGACTCCTTATTTCACTGATATGCTAACGAAGCATTTATAGCTGTCACACTGAATGCTATAATTTAGTTAAAATACAGAGATGATGTAATTATCTGTAATCACAAAACTTTCTAAATCTTTCCAAAGAAGATTATAATAGGCTCTGTGCACCACAATAATCAATTCCAGCCTCTGCTAATGTCCCCTTAGGGCACTATTAACAACTTGGAGGGTCATTTTTGATAGTTACCTATGTTTTAGACAAAACACAAAATATTTCTACCATATCTGTTTTATTTCTAAAATCAAAGCAATTGTCTTTTAGCAACACAAGACACAATTATACACACTTTTTTTCTTTAATCTTTAATCTTTTTTTTTTTTTTTACCTGCCTCAGTGCAGGAGGTGAAGCTCGACCTTCACACAGTGATGACAGACTTGCAATGAGAAACAAGTGATTTTCTCACACATTTTTAGTTTCTTTGCACTGTTTACCAATTTCTTTTAGAATCCATTTTATTTCATTTACAACACAAAGGGCTTTACATTGCTACACACTAGAATACATCAATGAACTTATAATTCTTTACCATCTGTTAAGCCTTGTAGCTACTCCAGTGCCCAGTTTAAGATTAAACTGTAATCAGGTTCTTATAATACAAGCACCTCAGCTTTGGAACAGTCTTCCAGTTAGTATTCAATCACTTAATACATCTTTGCCACCCATGAAGTATATTGTTACTCACTTGTTACACTTTGTTATCAGTAAATGTCTTCAACAGTCCTTAATCACATGCTTGCACTGTGGAGTTTTCCTTTTTAGATTTTTTTAGGCTTCCTATGAAAATCCCTTTTTGCTCCTAGTGTGAAACATGCAGTGCAAATAAAATCTTGATTTGTGCTTTACCCTTCAATCTGTTTGAAATTTGATGTCTCCATGCTCAGTTGTGGTACTGCAGACTTTAAGCTGCAGGAAATGTTTCTGCGGTGTATAGCCTGTGATCACAGGACTATAGGCAGAATACATTAGACATCACTAAGCACCGAGCCAAACATGTTTATTGCACACAGCTGTAAATAACACGCCTTTGATTAAATTCAATCACAAGAAATAACTGAAGAGTAGCGAGTCACTTCTGCTTATGGAGATTTGAAGAACTATAATAAAGCACTAAGGATGATCACATCACTCTCGTCTCAAGTGTGTGCAGATTTTTATGTTATATTGCTGCTCTTTAGTAGATAAAATTGGATTCTGTGAGGAAATATTTAGCATCATTGTTCAACAACACTCAGCACTCACTTCCTGGGGCATTAATAGATCACATTCTTAGATTGTATAAAAGCAATTATTTGAAAACGGCATGAATTCTTTAAAATGAAATCTAGCTGTTTTTTATTCAAACGAGCGTGAGATGCTGCGAGGCAGGTGGCAAATGCATATTGTAAACATTAAAACAAAACAGAAGTGGCAGTGTGAGACAAAACATGGGATTAGGCATGTAGAAGCAAAGCCTCTTAAACTGTGTTTATCGCTACCACTTTTCTGAGTCTGTATCTGTATTGCAACTGTTCTAAAAAGGTTTACTGAACGCTGGGTAAAATAGCTGGTGTTTGAAAGAAAATGAAAAGAAAATGAAAGAGACTGAGAGAGAAAGGCAAATCCCATCCCACCCGCCATACCCTGATTAATTAGTTCCAAGTTATCCATGAAAGCAATACACTGATAAGGCCAGGACAAACAGAAGCCAATTACTAGAGTTTCCCTGTGAGCTCAGAGCTCCCGAACACCAGCAGCACTGATGGAAAACATTTAAGGCTTGGTCTTGTGGGCTGATTGGACAGGTGTTGGAGGGGGATTGCAACTGCTCTCTCTGCCTGGCAGCACACAGCATGTCTTTTCATTATTGAGCCAAGTACACACCCTTATTCATGCTGTTTTCATCGATGACGGGAGATGAGACCTTGCATGAAAAAGCCATCTACAGCAACAGATTGAAGGAAACCTTGGGACCTCAGCTACGCCTCAAGGACCACTAAAGGCCCATAGTACATACCAAACACACAGATACACACACTCATTCACACTCCCATGAATACAGTCTCACTGTGCCACAAGTTTTTCGAGCCTCCAGCTGTTTTGTATTGTGTGCTTTACACTGCTGTGATCTTGCTGCTGCAACATGCCAGCATTCTGCTCCCACTGTGCTTCGCAGGCACCCTTTGACCTGGAATAGCAGTATTTCTACATGCTTAACAGCAGCATGATTAGGAGCTGATTACTAGTGGAATAGTCTACTAATGCATCATGCTCGAAACTACAGGTTTGGGAGCTTTCAGCAGCTCTCCATCTGTGTTTTATGTCCATTTGAGAACTCTCAAAGCCTACAGAATCTAATAAGTATAGCTTTATTTTGAAACACCACAGCTTTATACTATCTATTATGTCCAATCTAGTATCTCACAAACACAGCTGAGTGGTTCACCTTCAAACATGGCATGACCTGACACTTTTTTTAAAAGAGCGCATCTATTCTCTTTCTCCTTGTTGTCGTCATTACCTATTCTTATAAACGAATAATCAAGGACAATCTCTCGCCCTGCATTCAGTTATTTCTCTTGGTTATGAGCCTATTTACTTCCTCCTTTGAGAGCCTGTATTCCACCACATGTCACTTATATCTTTTTTTTTTTTTTTACCCAGATTCTCAAGGGAGACAGGAAAGATGTAGGCAAACACAATTGTTTCGTCATCGCAGTGGAGCCTTTTAAACTTGGCCGTGCCCTGGGGATGTCAACAGAGCCTTCACACACACTGGCTTGCCAGTGGATGGGGCTGTCATCGGGAGATAATTGACTGTCAATTAGCAGCAGAGACAACAACGTGAAAGTCAGCAGGAAGGCAGTAAATCACTACCTGCTGTCAGGCGGCCTTGGTTGTCCCGCTCCTGTCTTCATTCCCTTCACACTCTACCTTTATGTCTCTTCTATTTATGGCAACCTCTGAAGTATCCAGCTCTTTGATTTCTCTTCTATTGTCTTGTGCCACTCTCCCTGATTGTATTTACAATACAAAAAAGCTCTGTCCAGTTTCTCCCCAAAAACTTAGAAGGAATGATCACCTTAACTGGGTCAAGACACCTGAACGAATGGTGTCATTTGAAAGGTCTCCCCCTGCCACCGGCTGATTGTTGCCACTCACAGGCCAGACTGTCTCAGCACCATTTCCCCATGTTACACACATTGGCTCATGTAGGCAGCTAACCCCCTTTCATCTCGTCATTGTGAGATCTAAGCATGCTCGTGGCACAGAAGCTCTATTAAGCTGCTGGCTTTTCTCTGTGCTTACAAGCACAAACACAAGGCTGTGAAGCAGTCAATAACTTTAAGAGCCATTTAAATAGACCACTTTATGTCCTACAGATGTGGCAGACCCATCACAAACCTAGGCTATGTGTGACTTGAAATGAAAGTTTTGGCTTTTCCAAACAATGCAGCAAATCGTTTAATTTTGTCTGCTTTTCATCTTTAACTAATTTAGAAAAAGATTGCTGTTGTGAATCAAAGAAGCTAGTGCTGAAGCCTTTACACAGGCTCTTGATCAGACTGTTGGTTCCATCTGGAAGAACGAGCGATAAGTGTGGCACCCTGCAAAAAACCCCTTCTACTCATGAGCTGACAATTGTGCCTTAATACTAATAAATCAAAGGAATTCGTGACTTGAATCCAGTCATACAAATCTCTGCATTCTGGTTCACCAGCTGAGGCTGAGATGATGCGGTTGGCCATCCGAAACCCTCAGAGAAAAAAAGGGAAAAAAACTATGACTAGATTGCACGTGAACAGAAGAAGTTGCGAATGGCAGCTGCAGGGGGTTGTTCCTACAGAACCAGGTGCATTGTATAAGATAATGAAAGGAACAAGTGTGTGCGAGCGGCTGGTGCATTATTCAAAGTGTTACTGTTTCCATTTCGCACTGCTTTCCACTGCACGCTACTTTGGGCCCCAGCTAGTCTGCAAGGGGAGAAACTGTAATAAAACTCCTACTGAGACACTGTCAACTCAATCAAGCATGAGCACACTGAGGACAAGGAGTTCCAGATGCCATTTGACTGTAATGCCGTAATCTTTTAAGAATCATTGATGTGACAGTTGTCTGGCTAGAGTTACAAGAAGTGGACAGATTTATCACTTGACACCTTTGCATGGTATCATTCTTGAAATTTAATGAGGATTTTATGACTACCTTCTCATTAAAATGAGGATGTCTGTCTCTCACAAAAATGGCTCCAACGCCACTAATGATATTGTACCTGCATGTGTAGATCAGCACAATTCTCGTGAGAAGGGGGAAAGTAACAAAATGACTTATTTGTCTTCGCCCAGTCTCGAATCATATTCTCACCACCTCGACATTCAAAGAGTCGGGTTTTGCCTTGTTAACATGTTTAAATTGGCACTACGCAGAAATAAAAGGAATGAATGGCCATATTTCCTCTGCAGTGTATCACTGCTTGAGGCAAACTGCTAGTTTTGATTAACTGCTGCTCTGCCATGCCTCCGCCATTGTGCCAGGTCTGAGCCTGTTTGACGACAGCGCCGATTCCATTTTAATGTTTCAGTTAATAAAACAGTGTTTAATCAACTTGTGAAACATCAAGCTGGGTGGTTCTATTGCTGTGCCACACAAATCTCTAATTCTGTCAACAAGATGACAAAAAGTCTGCCCTTTCATGTCGCCATTGTGGGAGAAAACCAGGCTTTTGAAAGCAGCTCCTGAGGACTGAGAGCAGAAACCCACAGCACTACTCTGACCATGTTGCTTTGAGTTGCCCATTTATTATGTTTTATCCACGTTTTTACCCTGTCTCCCTTAGTCCCGAGGAAGATAGCTTTTGAATTTCATAGGCAGTCATGACTGTGCTTGGAGCTTAAACGTTTATTGGAAAGACAACCCTGAACACACACAAAAGCCAATATGGAAGCAAAAAAAGATTAGTTTTCACTTCTCCTAAAACATGTGCTTTTGCCAAAAGCAAAAAATTTAAATGACTGTGTGTGTATGTGTGTTTCCCTGCTCAAGTGTGCTGGAATGTTAATCAGTTGTATTTGAGACGTGAATTATCTAACAGTGTTTCAGTGTGTACATATCCCCTGTGGCATGTTATTGTTAAACTTATTGTTATTGTTACAAAGAAAATGAATGGACTGTAGCAGTAGTACTGTGACTTAGTTTCACATAAAGGTAAATGCAAAGGCTTTCTGTCTGGGTTGTCCATGGATCTGTGTGAAAGCTACATGTTTGGACTTGCTGCAATTTCCCCCAGTTGGCACCTGCTATAGTGCCATAAATATGTCACCTGTTACTGAAGACTTTTCTCCATAGACTGCCATTACAGGGTAAAATATAAACCTGCAAGAAAGCAACAAAAATATTTTTATCCTTGGAGGTTTTCAGCATGCCAACTCCCCAAAGACTATCAGTGTGTTTATTGATCACAATTTCTATCATTTATTTTGACGCCAGGAGGAGACACAAATCCCTCAGGGGTTGTGTCAGGAAGGGCATCCAGCATGAAAATCTGCCAAATCAAACATGCGGCGCTACCCGCGGTGGCGACCCCCTTGTGAATAAGGAAGCAGCCAAAAGTTTTTTGTTTTGTTTTGGGGTTTGTGGATTGTGTCTGTTAAGTAGACTGAGTTCAGTGTTTTGATGACTGTTTTCTTCTTTGATTCACTTGTGTTTCCTGGGAATCAGCAGTTAATCAGTGGTGGTGAAGTCAGGTTTGCATGATTAGATCCTGAGCAGTGATTGGGACACAGAGGTGCTACTTTCCCACCGCCGAGGTTCCGGAGCCAGAGCAAGTTCCTGTGCCAATCCCAAGGAACCGGCGAAACGATTAAGAACGGGCCCGCGTTCCCACCGCGTTTCTGTGAACTGCTCCTTTACGTATGAGTG
>JASGAU010374373.1:0-12465 GCA_030220045.1 Australoheros facetus | reverse complement strand
GGAGCTTTTAGGACAGCCTGATAATAATGAATTACAATAGTCCACCCTAGAAGTAATAAATGCATAAATTAGCTTTTCAGCATCACTCTGAGAAAGGATGGTCATACAGATTTTTTTTTTAAATTTTATACAGGTTGCTGTATAGGTGTGTAACTTGTCATTGTCAACAGCAAAAGTCAATTTTTAGAATTAAGTGTTTAAGGCCATCTTGAATACATGAATAATTTTTGTTGAATTTAGTAAAAGAAATTTAACAAAGACCTTTATCCTTAAAACTCTTAAATTGATGAAACATTTACATGAAGTCACAGCTACTTTTGCACTTTTATTTAAAGATTGCATTCAGCATTACCACTGTACTTGATACACCTGTAGATTTATTCACAGCTCTTTGATTAAACTTACATTTCAGCAATATCTGGGAGCATTGGGGCCTTAACTCTTCTGGTCTGTTTAGATGTGATGCGACAACCAGACTTCCAAACATAGACTACACCTGTCTGTCTTTCGGCCTGTGCGTTAGGTGAGGCTGCACCTTCAGATGTCTGTTTTCCTTCATCATATTTTTCAGAGCCTGTCTTTCCATCCGGTGCTGTCTTTCTGCTGCTCATGTCAGCAGCCCAACCTGTACTGGGGTCCTTACGACATATCCTAACCCAGTTTGGAGCTTGATCACCTTCTGAACTGGTAAAAATGTTTTGATGTGCTGAACCATCAGACTGTGAAAGCTGATTTATTTTCTTTCCTTCATCTAGCCATCCTCTGCGGACAATCCGTGCTGCTATGAGGAAGGAGTCAGTCTGGCTGTGCAGCTTCTCCGGGTGGGCTGAGAGTGGTGGCCTGGGCGTGGCCAACTTTGTCCCCTGGTCAAGAGACGTGTGCTCTGGCTTACTGCTGCCCTCCATCCCTCTGTTGTTCCAAGTCACCACCACCGCTGCTGTAATACAAAAGGCACAGATGTACCAAAACACTGAATAGCATTTTCTTTCTTTGGATTACATCCACATTGCATGATATGCAAGAAGCACTCAGAGTGCAGTAGACAGCATGACAGCTGTTTACTTTGATTACACAAACATTATGTAGGAGCAGATAATGGCTAATAAGTACTGATTTGTAAATGACTGGAGGTCAGAGGTCCAAAGAATCTCCATGTACAGTGTATCACAAAAGTGAGTACACCCCTCACATTTCTGCAGATATTTAAGTATATCTTTTCATGGGACAGAAATGTGAGGGGTGTACTCACTTTTGTGATACACTGTATCATTCCCTATATGACCTATATGTTGTCAGTACAAACACTGGCAGTAAGAAACTGCTTTAAATAGCTCTGTAGCATTATCATCACTTTGACCTTCAAATCAGTCTATTGACCTTGAACGAGAGGCCAAAATATGTCAAATGTGACATATTTTACAGACGTGGCCAAAATTGTTGGTACCGTTCCGTTAAAGAAAGAACTTTCTGACTTGTAATCAGTCTGCCTTATTAAGGATGAAAAGTAGTCACTGTGCTGTTTGATATCATGGTGTGTACCATACTGAACAGCAAAGAAAGACAGTTATTGACAAGCATGTTAAAGGTAAAGGCTATAAGACCATCTTCAAGCAGCTTCATGTTCCTGTGAGTAAAGTTTAACATATTATTGAGAAGTTTAAGGTCCACACAGGACTGTAGCCAACCTTCCTGGATGGGGCCGCGAGAGGATATAACATGAATGGTAACCAAAGAGCACATAACCACTTGCAGAGAGGTGAACTCCAAGGTCAAGGTACATCAGTGTCAGATCGCACCATCCGTTGCTGTTTGAGCCGACGTTGACTTAATGGAAGATGACCAAGGAGGACACCACTGTTTTAGATTAAAACAGTTGCCTACTGTGGCTGGAAATAAGGTCATCAGAGAAGAACACCTCAGTGATTAGCTGAAAGAATCTTAAAATCTTTGCCAGAGTTCAGGGAAACTGCAGTTATTATATATTTTTTTTAATTCTGTCTCACTTATAACTTAATGTCAATATAGAGGCTAGTCAGCTAGAAAGTCAGTAGCTAAGAACATCTCAAATGTTTTATAATGCCTGAACATAAAAGTAATGTTTCTATTTCCCCTCATTGAGCAAGTAGACTGCCTGGCCAAAAAAAAAAAAAAAGTCGCCAACTGGATTTAACTAAGCAAATACGTACGAGCCTCCTATTGGATAATTACTGCATGGGCAATTATCTTTCAGCTGGCAACAAGTTATTTAACCCCAAATGGTGCGATGAGTTGCTTCTCATTTCTTAAACAACCATGTTGAAAGACACTTGTTCATGGAAAAGCTGACGGTCTGTTTGAGAACGGTCAAATCATTGGCATGCGTCAAGCAGAGAAAACATCGAAGGAGATTGCAGAAACTTCTAAAACTGGGTTAAAAACTGTTCAACGCATTATTAAAAACTGGAAGGATAGTGGGGACCCATTGTCTTCGAGGAAGAAATGTGGCTGGAAAAAAAATCCTGAATGATCATGATCGGCGATCAATGACACGTTTGGTGAAATCAAATTGAATAAAAACAACAGTAGCATTCAGGGCTATGTTTAATAGTGAAAGTAAGAGAATTTCCAAACGCACAATGCGAAGGGAACTCAAGGGATTGGGACTGAATAGCTGTGTAGCCTTAAGAAAACCAGTAATCAGTGAGGCTAACTGGGAAAAAAGGCATCATTTTGCTGGGGAGCATAAAGATTGGACTCTGGAGCAATGGAAGAAGGTCATGTGGTCTGATGAGTCCAGATTTACCCTGTTCCAGAGTGATGGGTGCATCAGGGTAAGAAGAGAGGCAGGTGAAGTGATGCACCCATCATGCCTAGTGCCTACTGTACAAGCCTGTGGGGGCAGTGCTATGATCTGGGGTTGCTGCAGTTAGTCAGGTCTATGTTCAGCAACATTATGTGCTCAAAGAATGAGGTCAGCTGACTACCTGAATATACTGAATGACCAGGTTATTCCATCAATGGATTTTTTCTCCCCTGATGGCACGGGCATATTCCAAGATGACAATGCCAGGATTCATTGGGCTCGAATTGTGAATGAGTGGTTCTGGGAGCATGAGACAGCATTTTCACACATGGATTGGCCTCCACAGAGTCCAGACCTCAACCCCACTGAGAATCTTTGGGATGTGTTGGAGAAGGCTTTGCGCAGTGGTCAGAATCTGCCATCATCACTACAAGATCTTGGTGAAAAATTAATGCAACACTGGATGGAAATAAATCTTGTGACATTGCAGAAGCTTATGGAAACAATGACACAGTGAATGCATGCCGTAATCAAAGCTAAAGGTGGTCCAACGAAATATTAGTGTGTGACCTTTTTTTTTTGTGGTGACTATTTTTTTGGCCAGGCAGTGTACTATATGAAAGCACTGTTTGTTGCCAGTAAAAGCTTTGACTTGTTGATGAACTCAGCCACCTTGGAGAGACTGTTCGGCATTGCTGATTTAAAAAAAGGAAAAAAAAGTCAGCATTATGTTGACAGTGGCTGGACTGTAACCTCAGTGTGCAGGGCTTCTGTCCTCCTCGCTGTTTGCTCTGATAGAACATTTGGTCTCTGGTCTTCACTAACAAAGTTCAGCAGGTTTATCTGCTGTGAGCAAGGTGGCAGGACCAGTGGAAATTTGGATTTCATGTTGGTGTCTGTTGAGCAACCACAATTTTTTAAAATAGTTTTTGCACCAAACTAGCACATCAGAGCATCTCTGCCTGCCAGTTCAACCCATTAGATGTGTTTTAACCTGAAGTTGTCTGACTCTTATCTATTGTAGATCTTATGACTTTAATGTAGCTGCTGCTCAAGCAGGTTGCTTGTTCACTGATTCTCCAGGAGGTGGAGGCAGAGATCCAGTGTAAAAGCACTGCAGGCAAGAATGTTACAATAACAGTGGAATATCAAAGCAGCCTGTTCTAGAAGGTGGGAAACTTACCTAACCAGTGGCTGCTGAAGCTGCTGTTGCAGATGTGTGGACAGGATGGAAATCTGTCCTTTCCTGTGTCTGGAGACCCTGATAGCAGCCACACAGCCCAGACTAAGGTTATGCAGGATATGCCAGCTAAAACATGGACACCCAGGACCCCTGTGGCAAATGTCCTGGAAGGAAAAATTAAGAAAAAGAAATTAACACATAAAGATGAAGTGAAATCTATAGAAATCCCTGCAGTCCAACTATGTTTAATTATTTCGATGCACTCTTAGTTTGTTTATTACAACAAGTAAACGCAGCTTTAACCACTTTTTAAGCTTCGTGTGAGCTAACGTATTTCCCCTCATAAAATATAGGGTCATATTTTTCACATTGTGAACAATGTGAAGTCATACAGCAGTCATGCACCATGATGATGTTAATCATAACAATATCATTATCTACAGAAAATCAGGAAATTTTGGGACGAAAAGCTAATAATGGAATCAGTCAAAATCAGCTTTGCACAGTGTGTGTGTGTGTGTTTTACAAATTAATTAAAACCACAATACAAGAAATGCATGAAGATGATGAGAGAGTCCGTAGCCAGAACTGTAGAAAAGCATATTGCTGATAATTCATCTTTAAATATCTTGGTTATGGTCAGTTACCTAGTTATATTTTTACCTCTGCTACACATAAGCATATAAGCGCAGTATGAAATCTATGACATGGATGTGGATTCAAGTTATACCAGATTTCAGTTGAAGTTCCTCATTTTTCTCTTTGCTCCTCGTCCTCTTCTCAGGACCGACTGATCCACTTCTGTGTAATCGATCTGAACCCTTTTTCATGCCCCCCCCCCGCGCGCTCCTCCTCCTCTCTGTAGTTCAACTGCCACTATTTTGAATAAGAGAAAACATAGCAATATAAACACCTCCTAAGAGCCTGCGTCCACATATTACATTTTGTCTTTGTTGCACCTTATACTTAATTGTGCTCAATAGTATTTTATACTTTGTTAAGCCATGTTGTTTTTGTTATATATATATTTAAGGATCATTTCAGCGTGAACATTGTCAGACACACATCATGTTTCTTTCAACATAGAAACATTTGAACATTGTGATATATAAGCAAGAACTTTTGGACAGTCTATCTTTAGCTGCTTCATGCATAATTTGACCAAAATGGATCATAGATTTCCTCCAATTGACTTGCTGCTGAACTCAACCAGCTTGGAGAGACTGTGGCATTGTGATTAAAAGAAGTCAGCATTATGTTGACAGAGGCCGGACTGTAACCTCAGTCTGCAGGGCCTCTGTCCTCCTCGCTGTTTGCTCTGATGAAACATTTGGTCTCTGGTGGAGTTCAGCAGGTTTGTCTACTGTGAACACAGGGTCAGGACCTCTGGAAATTAGGCTTTCTTGCTGGTGTCTGTTGAGCAACCGCATATTTTAAAACTAGTTCTTACACCAAACTAGCATAACTCAAACCATATTTGCCTGCATGAGCAATACAACCCATTAGCTCTATCTGGCTTTTTACTCTCTTGATTTTCACAGTTGCTTTGAGTGCCAGTTTTCCTAACGTTCCAGGCTGCAGTGTTTCCAACAGAATTGCATTTTATTTTTAGTGGAGGCGAGACACATGGACTCATGCTTTTTTAAAAATGAAATAGTTTTGTGACTTGAATTCATCATCTTTGACTGTAGCTGACAGTAATCGTTGTTCTTCTCTGCCAGCTTATTGCTGTGCTCATTGTAATGGCACCACCTGCTGCAGTTTCACATTAGATCAGCATCTTCAGAGCAGATCAAGTACAGGACAGAGTCTGTCAAACTGCAGGTTAAAAGACTCGAGACAGCTGAGTGACATCAGGGACAGTCAACATGGCAAAGTGACTGAAAAACACTTCACTGTAAGGACTTGAGGACACAGGTTAGTGGTGATTGAACCTTCAAAGTAAAAGTGAGGAGATTGGCCAAAAGTTAATTGATTGCATTATTGTATCTGTGGATGAAGAACAAATAAATAAAGCTAAATATCCTTGGGTACACGTCTTGTATTTGGATGGAATGTTTTCATGGACTTCCTCTGCTTTGCAGGCATCATATAGCTTTATTTATTAATTTTAGCATTGTTTGGCTGCTTGTTTTTGAATCTCACCACATAATTGGAAGGTCAGTCCGTCTTCCAAGCCCTAACAAATCAAATCAAGTAGAATGGTTAACAAGGAACACTCATCTCTGATGTCTGGTTGCTGCAGAGTTTATATTTATTTCGTTGTGGATGCCCAAATTTTTCACACAACAGCTGCCTTGGCAGATTTGGATTTGAACACTAAAACACTATATTAAAAACTCCTTTACTTTAGCAGTCTTACTCACACATTCCCTTACATTATATTTTAGACAGTGTTTGTAGATTTACCACATATTTGGAATTGTTTTCAGGTCCTCCAAATCACTAAAACACTGCTGAAGCTGTATTGTTTCAGTCTCACCCTTTAACATTTTGGGAGGTGTAATAACACAATGGTCAAATCTGGCTAACGCTCACGTACTCGTGTAAAGGTGGAATTAAAAAAACTTGAAACCAGCAAGTCTGACGAGTCCGTACAGTTCAGTCTGAATGCCAGTATGAGGAAAGGTTACTGAAAAGAAGAAACCTTGTATTTAATTTAAAAGATGCCATTTGCACATTTGACTGAGTGTTCAGCATTTCGGATTAATAAGAAATGTGTCATCCTAACCTACAACCCAGGGCTTTTTATTCTTTTCCCTCTGCTGCATTTCACTTGGCATGCATCCAGGTGTTAAGCCAAAAACAAAGAGGCTGTTGAAACTGCTCTGAACTACTAAGTCATGTGATCACTGACATTTGAAAACTGCTGTTCACACACACTGAGATCTTTCCCTCCACTTGCTGAATTCCCAGGATCAAAGTTCACAGTGAGATGGCAGGACCTGGATCATAGGCCAGGCTGGGTTTGTGCTGGCTCAGAGCAGCCGTCGCTCTGTGTCAAGGGTAATGACAACAAAAGCTGGTTTGGTTTTATTGATAACAATTTATTAATTGTTGTAATGAGTCAGGATTTAACGTGTTGCACGTGTGTAAAATATCACCTGTGATGACGTTAAGAACAATTTATCAATGTCCAACTATCTTACAAATATGTGCGCACTGATGGAGGAAGTGGGAAATCTGAAGGCATTTATCTGGCCAGTTCATATCTGACAGACCGGCCAGATATGAACCAGTTCTGGATTACTATCACTCATTCATTCTTTTTGTTGAACGCGGTATTTATTGTGACAGTCACGCACACAACACATTCTATAGGAATTACTCACAAGAACACCAGAGGGTGAGGGATTCAAACGGGACAACCTCTAATTAGGTTAAAAAAAAATTAATAAAAAAAAAAAAAGACGTTCCCACCAAGTTCTGAAGTTTAAAAAACTTCGTTTACCCTTTTGTGTTTTTATTTTTTTAAATCATGTTTCCACTCAGTAATGTACAAAGAAAACATTCTCTGCCTTAGCAAAAAATTAACTGGCCGATGGTTATCGTGCAGAATGACCGAAGCACTGATGCTGACTGTCCACCTTAAGCAAACAACATGCCTTCAAATATTTCCGTTGTTCCGGTGGGTAACTCTCACTGAGACTGTCATTGTGTTTGAGAACGCAGTGAGTGAATCAGCAGTGGTACTCAGGTGTAACAGGAATGCAGGGTTGTGCTTGAAGGGTATGAAGATGGTTTTGTTTTCATAACACTGATGTTAATCAAAACTTCATTCATTCTTTTGTTTTGGATTTCTCAAACTATCAAATGAGCAAATCACTGACCACCGATAATTTCTGTACCATCTGTCCAGTTAAAATTTGTATTTAAAATGTTTCCCAGTGTTATTTTAGTCTGAACATTGTTCCCTAACGCTCACAGTACACCCACTGCCTTCGGTGTGGTTTGTGGTTTGCAGATGATGTTCTGTGTCAATAAAAGAAAAGTTAATGCTAATTGTTACTGGATAGTGTGTGGGAGAGGTTTATTTGCTTTGGATTTCCTTAGGAAGAACAAAGAGGTGACCTTTTGGTGCCAAAACCAACCGCTTCCATCACCGTTGTTTGTTTAGTTATTCAGAACAAATCTACATGGCGTTATGCACAGACGTCCACAGGGCATAACTCTTTATAAAACTAAAGAAATGTGGGTGGTTAACTTGTACATTTTAATCAGGAGGTCATATCCTACAAACATAAAACTTTTTTTTCATTTTTACTATGAAGGCAGTATTTGCTGACATCAGGTTTATTTAGTAATCAAATTGCAACCAAACCTTAATTATAGGTTAGACCAAAATAAATAAAATCTTTGCTGTAATTTGTTTCTCAAAGAAGTTGAGAAAGACATGCGGTTTCAAATATTCTTCCAGGCCTAATGAAAATACAGTAATCCCTCCAGAGTGCTTTGGCTTGGGGTCAAACGGAGAGATAGAGACTATCATTCGTACCCACAGCCATCCGGATTTTTAATTCTCATACAAATAGCAGATGAGCTATGTCAAACATATGAATTTTCCTGTCAATAAAGTTATTCTTATTTTCACCACTTGTTTCTCTAAACTGAGCTTGTTTGAGTCAGAAGGCAGACAGAAGAAAATAACCTACATAAAATCTACATCAGTTCCTCAGGCAGTGGTGTATTTTTTTGAATGTTCATGTAGAAGTGGTCACTACCTACAAACTGTTTAAATGTTCCTTCAGGAAAAGGAGAAACACGGATGAGTAAAGGCACACACTGTGACTAGAATCGGTCTGACCAGCCGAACGACATGTCGAGGAGGTTTGTTTCTGATGTGTGGACACATTTTAGAGAAATAAATCCACCTAACAGGTTGAACGGTCATTAAATGATGCTCAAACAGCCTGAAAATAACTACAACGTATAACAGCTGGGTGATTTCTTCCCCATGCCAGAATATTAATATTTAATTATAAAGTTTTTTTCAGTGAAGATAAAAAATGATGAACCGGTGTGTCTGGATTATTCTGTCAGGTGACCTCTTGTGTGAGAGGACTTAAGAGAGCTGCGGAGAGCAGACATCACCTGTGTCTGCTGAACATCCAAATTCAGACTGACCATCCAACTTGGAGCTTTTTAATCATCAAGCACAAACGGTGAGATATTTAATTGTTTTTGTTCACATCCCCGTAAGGTCAATTTTTATGCATTAATGATGTGGATAAATAAGCTGACTGAAAATATATGATTTTAACTTGTTAGCGAGGCTGCAAATGATTTCTGCTAATTTTATTGTAGCACTGCTGAGTACTGCAGAGTATTTGCATTGGAATGTGGCGTGTGGTTTCAGAATTATTGTGTCTAATTTTCATGTGTAGTGATGTATGTTGTTGTAGTTGTGATAGTGTGCAGTGAGATATTTGAGCAATTACATTTTTTTTTCTTTGCAATCCCATTAAATATGTGTATAGTAGATGCACACTCATTGGTCACTTTACTTGCTAGTACTAGGCTTGACCCCCTTTTGCCTTCAGATTGTCCTTAACGCCTTGTGGCATCGATTCAGCAAGGTGTTGGAAACATTCTTCAGAGATTTTAAACCAAGAAAATATCACCCAGACAATTACAGCAGCAGCCTGAACCATTGATGCAAGGCAGGATCGAACCATACTTTCATGACGTTTACTTGAAATTCTGATGCCACTATCTGAATATCACAGCAGAAATCGTGGCTCAAGCAACATTTTTCCAATCTTCTCCTGTGCATTTTCGGTGATCCTGTGGAAATTGTAGCCTCTGTTTCCTGTTCTTAGCTGACAGGCGTGGCACCAGGTGTGGTCTTCTGCTGCTACAGCCCATCTGCTTCAAGGTTCAAAGTGTAGCGCTCAGCGGTCCCCTTCTGCTTACCTTGGTTCTACTGAGCAGTTATTTGAGTTACCGTGGCCCGTCCATCCTGTAATAGCAATGAGGCATTTTCTCCCAGAGAACTGCTGCTGGATATTTTCTCTTTGTCAGACCATTCTCTGTAAGATCAGATAAGCATTTTCAGATCAGATCATCTATCATCATTCAAATCAGCTTTCTTCCTCATTCTGATGCTCAGTTTGAACTTGTCTTGTTGACCGTGTCTACATACCTAAATGCACTGAGTTGCTGCCATGTGAGTGGCTGATTAACAAGCAGTTGAGTAGGTGTACCTAATAAAGTTTGTATTGTGGATGAGTGTATTATTATTATCATGCAGAGGATTATTTCAAACAAAAGTTCAGTTTTCAAAACTACCTTTGTGATCATCTGTGTAAGTTTAAAGTAACTCAAATGTGTGATTATATTGTATAAAACCTGGTGTGGTGAGCTTTAGTCAAAAATGATCTGGTTAATAAAAGGTTGTGGTCAGCTGTTTATTAGAAATTGGTTACCCTTACAGTGCTTAAAGGTGAGATCTTATTAAATGCATGATATGAACTTTTAACCTGGTTCCTCTTTTAGACTCGACAATGTCTTCTGCAAAGGTCGTCACACAGACTCAGCCTGGGAGGTATGCCCAAGGGTCTAGTGAATGGTCATCTGGGATATGTGACTTCTGTGAAAATATCCCAGTGTGTAAGTGTCAAATAATAATTCACTATTAATCATCTGAAGAACTCTGCTCATCATCTGTTCATTGTCTGATTTTTTTTTTTTTTTCCTTTTTCAGGCTGTTTTGCTTACTGGTGCTTCCCCTGCTTTGCCTGTAAAACTTCGCGTGACTACGGGGAGCATCTCTGCCTCCCTCTGGCAGATTGGTTTGGCTTCATCCCACCGGCCACCATGTCAATGAGGGCCTCCATGCGACACCGCTACGGCATCAGTGTAAGGCAAATGTTTTCTTTCCTGTCATTTTCTAAATTATATATTTCATGGGGTGGCTGTGAGGATCTCATTTATTTAATAATAGCAATTCTTTCATCCACTCAAATTACAAGCAGCTTCCTCTCGTCTGTTGTAGTAACACTTTTGATTTATTTATTTACATACCAAGGAATCAGCCTGAAACGTGTTCAGCCTGTAAAATAACCTTTTCCTGATGTGCTTTGGTAACATGGCCAAACTGTAAAGAAAGGCCACATCATAAAACCTCCCATATTCTTAAATCCTTCTTTGTCTGGATAATTTAAGTAGATCATCAGATATCCTGTCACTATCACTGATAAACTAAGGGAAAAGTGGTGCCTCAAACAATGATGTCTTTAACTCTTAGATATCAACATAAAAACTGATCACTGGTTGACCAAACGTCACCGTATTTTGTCTGCAGGGCACCTTGTGTGAAGATTGCGTGTATTCGACCTTCTGTATGGTCTGCGTCTGGTGTCAGATGTCCAGAGAGATGGAGATTAGAAACACCCCGGCTGTTGTGGTCACTAGTAAAAGAGTATAACCTCTATTTCCTGCTCATCATCACCTCCAGGGCTGTTAGATAATTGAATAAACCACCATCCACATGGGGTGTTAGTAGCGTAGTACACTTCAGACTGAAGCCCTTTGAGAAAGATCAGCGTAAACAGAATCGTGCTCACTTTAATGATGGAAAAACCTCTTGAGAAATGAGTGCTGTAGTAACACTGTAGCCATCCAAACTCATTGACTCCAGCAGGATAAAAGCGCTTCGTGCAAGAAATCAATGAAACTTTTATTAATGTAAATGTATCGTTAGCTACCTTACCCTGTGCTTTTTAAATTTTATTTTTCATTTTTCTCTCTGCATTTAACACTTCTGGCTTTTGTTTTATTTTCATCTGGCATAATGAAAATGAAAGAGATAAACTTAAATTACATTAAAATCCAAACAGTACAGTAAGTGTATTTTATTGTTGCTTTTTTGTCAATAAAATTAAGTAAAATGTACATGATGTGCTGTTATTCCTGTGTTCATACAGCACACTGTTAAGAGATGGTAAACATACAAGTGTATAAAAATGAATTTTTAAAACAATGTGTAAAAGAAAAAGTCCATACAGCACATGAAGGGTTCAGTTACCTTTAATGACTCACATCTGCCTTAAACAATATTGTAAAAATGTAACACAACCGCTGACAGTCGCACTCTTCACTTGCACGTTTAATAATTAGGATATAAAAGCAATTCAGTTACATTCACCGACAACTTTATTAGATGTACCTGTTCAGCTGCTCTTTAACACCAATAATCAATCATTTCTAGGGTTCACAGAGAACGATCCAAAAAACGAGAAAAATAAACTCATATCTCTGGGCAAAAACACCTGGTTAATGCCAGAGATAAGAGGGAGACCAGACTGCTTCAAGCCAATTGGTAGGCAACAGTACGTGAAATAACCGCTCGTTACAACCAAAGTAAACAGAAGAGCATCTCTGAACATGGTGAACAGAGGACCACTTACTTTTTGTTTTTTTGTAAACTTTATTTTGAATATCATCATTATAGCTGTGACCTTGGTACACTGGTGTCAGCTGTAGTAGTAGAAGTAGTAAT
>JASGAU010374370.1:0-15441 GCA_030220045.1 Australoheros facetus | reverse complement strand
ATATATATATATGTATGTAGTGTACAGTATGTGACAAATGGGAAACACTGGGCACTATGACCCAGAAGGTAGTCTAGTCTTCAGAGAGAGAGAGAGAAAGGGAGAGGCTGTGATCGGTGGTTCTTGTTTGATGTCAGACTCTGTATAAAATCGAGACTCTGGGTTGGCTCCCCATTCAACCACGAGGGGCCTGCAAAGGCATAGCTCTTGAGAACTTCTGCCCTACTTGTGGATTATCTGTGACATTTTCCCAGATGCTGGGTTATGAGGACGCACTGCTCAACATTTACGCAGAACCCTTCTCTGTTTTATTTGCTGTGTGCTGTTACAGTTAGTAAGTTTTCTTTTCATGGCTAAAACCCGGAGAAGATTTCATTTCTGCGATGAACGGATACTTGCCTCCATATTTCAGCATCTGCTCATTAAAATCTGATGTAAATCTGATGAAAAATGAAGAAGAAAAGAGTCATTTTTATATTTCCACTGACTGTGCCAGTGCTCTGAACACATGGCACGAATGAGGCAACGTTCACGAAGAGAAAAGGCCCATCAAATGTCAGACATCAGAGGGTGCATTAAAATATGAAAAAAAAAGTGTCTTAAAGTTATGGAGCTCTCGGGTCAAGTCGAGCCAAATCAGCCGGTGAACACCACAAACGACAGTTTTACTACAAATTCATCCACTGCGGATGAGAGCGCAGAGAGTCTCGCCTATCAGATCAGTTTGGCTGTGATTCTCGCAGTTATCACACTCGCCACTACTTTATCCAACGCCTTTGTCATCGCAACGATCTCCCAGTCTAAGAAGCTGCAAACTCCCGCAAACTTTCTGATCGCCTCCTTGGCCGTCACCGACCTGCTGGTGTCTATCCTCGTGATGCCCATCTGCGTCCTCTACACGGTGATCCACACCTGGACGCTCGGGCAAATAGTTTGCGACATCTGGCTCTCCTCCGACATAACGTGTTGCACTGCGTCCATCCTCCATCTGTGCGTAATCGCTTTGGATAGGTACTGGGCCATCACTGACGCAGTGGAGTACTCCAAAAAGCGCACGACGGGACGAGCGGCAGGGATGGTGGCCACAGCCTGGGTCATCGCCATCTCCATCTCCCTTCCGCCTCTCTTCTGGAGGCAGGTGAAAGCGGAGGAATTAACAAGCTGCAGCGTCAACACGGATCACATTTTCTACACTATCTACTCCACTTTTGGGGCATTCTACATCCCAACCTTGCTTCTCCTTGTCCTCTACGGACGGATATACGTGGAGGCTAGGAAAAGGATCCTGAAGCAGTCCCCGAAGAAGGTTGGAAAGAGACTAACGTCGGCGCACCTGGTCTCCAACTCCCCTGGGTCCGCGGCGTCCACTTGCTCTCTGCAATGCGGGAGACACGACGCTCCGTCCAGCGACACTGGCTCTTCAACAAGCGAGAACCAGGTGAAAGTGACGGTGTCCGATGCGCTTTTGGAGAAAAAGCGAATTTCAGCAGCAAGAGAAAGAAAAGCGACAAAGACTTTGGGGATAATCCTCGGCGCTTACATTATTTGTTGGCTTCCTTTTTTCATCTACACATTGCTGGTGGCAACATGTGATACATGTTTAAACCCCGAGTTATTTGACTTTTTCACCTGGCTGGGATATCTGAACTCCCTCATTAACCCGATCATATACACAATGTCCAACGAGGACTTCAAGAAAGCTTTTCACAAACTTATGCGCTTCAGATGTTGCAGGCTGTGAACTGCGCCTTCAGTCTCCGATAACATTTGTTAACGTGTCTATTTTCATATATAAACTTCCGAAAGTCCGTGAAGATATAGAGGAATCCCTTAAATAATAACATTTCTGTGACTCACAGGCATTATGTGCATGTGGAAGAGAAAAAAAAAGCCTTTTATTTTAATTTGGCTCAGTGTGGAGATTAAAAATGACAGAAATTGTTCTACATAAAGACGTAGTTGACGTAGTTTAATTACATTAAAAATATATTTCTAACTGAGCAATGCCATGATGAGAAATGCCAATTTAAAAAAAGCTGCTGTCATTTACAAAAGATATATAATATATATAATATAAAGCTAAATTAATAGTGCAGATTTTGCATATTGACGGTGGTGGGCAAGTTCAAACATTCTCACTGAACCACTTTAACCTTTCAGATATCAGTTAAGCGATGGATTGATCTGTGTGGATTCCTATTTGAGTGGTACGGTATGTTAATGTAGCGCATAGCACTTATTTCCATGATGCCTGACCCATTAATGTGAATAAGCAGCAGAGATCACAAGATACAGACATTATTTTGACATTATTTGGATGAACGACTGGATAATTTTTTTGGATTTTGTGTAGACCTAAAAGCAAGGTTGTTGGATCACTTATATATATGTCTGTGTATGCTGAAAAAGACCCATAATTTCGATCATAGCCATGGACTGCTTGATACTGTGGTTATCTTTATTTAGAAAGGCACACCCATGCAGTTGAAAAGTCTGCTGTCCCTGTGGGGTACTAAGAAAAGATCCATCATTTATGCAGCAAAGCTCATGAACACTAATGATAAATTCAATTTTGCTCAACAAACAGTCTTGTTTTACTGTGCATGGGTGGGCCTGTTTTCTGCTACATTCAATCTGTTTCTTCAGTATCTTCTGTTCATGTATCACATGGTTTCCCCATCTCATGGTGGGAGTCATTTGAATCGTAGAATCTGGCTTGCAGAGCTACATAAAAGTGCTGAAGACCTGTCAGCATTAAATGAAATTAAAGTATGCTGTTGTAGTATTTGTTCTCATCCAGAGGCGCTGTGTAATAAAGGCTTTCAAATATTTGTCTATGAGTAAGAGTTTTAATGCATTGTTCCAAGTAAGTACATGCTGTTCCTTTAATTTGTGTTGCCATGTCGATAATATGGCAGATGACTTGCTGTTTTATACCTGTTGTAAAATGTTACCTTGAAACCCAATGAGAGATTAGAGTCATAACCAGAGCACATTATGATGAGGTCAAACTGAAATCCAACAACCTCTTGAGGCACTTGCAGATGTGAGAAAGCATTAAACAGTGCAGATCAATTTGGACGATGGGGTGTCATTTGACATCACTTCCTCTACGTATTTTAATGTTGTGCCGTAGTTTGCTGCTGTATGATCTCCTCACCATCTCCCTGCCCTTTCTCTGCTATCTTCCTGCATGCACAGGAGGACAAATTGTTGCTATATTAGGTCAATAAGTCATGTGTGCGAGAGCAGGCAACGCTATTCTAGTGTACTTCACACATGCAGAAAGGGGCACTCATGTTGTCAGCACATATGGAAGCACACATGCTCACGTCTTTTGGCTTTCCATATATGAATTCTAACATGGCCAATCATGCATGAAAGATAGCTGGACTTGAACAGGAAGTCATTCAGAGAGTTTTAAAGAATTTTCTAAGGCAGATGCGGGTGCATTCAAGACTGACAAGAAGTGCCGACATGTGCATCTTATATCTGTAAGCTTTACATTTAAAGATTGTGCTGGTAGTTGTAACTTTCACATTATATTTGTGTTTGTGCCATACATCTTTCCTAAAGGGAATTACTAGTCCAAACTCCATGCAGACCATTCACAATAAAATATAGGAACTAATAGTGTAACAATTAATTTTAAAAAATTATTTTCCAAAATAAATGTTTTTTTTAATTTACTTTTTAAACTTTAATCGCACTAGAACAGAAAAATGTATAAATAAATGTTAAAAAATTTTTTGGTTAACTACTGTAAGGGTCAGAAGATGAATGATTTGAATGAAATAAATTGAAAAAGACTTGTACTAGGACTGAAGCTTTGGGCTGACCTTAGTCATAAAGAGGAAACACTTATCTGCATGTCCACATGAAGGACAAAGGAATAGGTTGTCCCCACAGTGAATTTCCTTTAATGTTTCCACCCACAAGATCTTCCTCGGACATCTCTGAGTGCAGTGTGGCGATTATGGATGACAAAACACAGATATATGACGGATGCAGGTGTTATATTGTAGATAGTCTACATAGTATGGCTCTTTCTCTTCAATGAAAACGTTATTTGCAGAAAATGTAAGATGCAAATATGCATGAATATATATTGTGTATGGGCTTTTCTTTGTGGTGCACAGTAAGTTTGCAGATAATGGGCATTATGTAATCTCCTAACTATAGGTACAGATTGCAGTTTTTTTTTCTGTATGAAACAATACTTCTAATCGTCATATTCAAGGCAAACAGTAAAAAAACAAAAAAAACCCAGAAATCCTAAGTAAAAAAAATGACGCAGAAGAGTCAGAGATATAAAGCAAAGTTTTCCAAAACTTGGCACCGGCACTGACTGTAATGCAAACTGACAATCCCTGCAAACAGACAGATAAGTCGGAGATTTCAGTGTATACTAGGCCCAATTCCGGTCTCCCTCCTAAGGCTTAAGCTCTAAACCCTCCAAGACTTAACTGACTTCACCTGAAAAGTGTCTGAGTGCAAGAGACTGCAAAGACTTGAAATGTGATTCATGGGAATGGGACAGCACTGTGGGAAGTGTCACGTGATTTCAAAAGGACAATTCCTAAACATTGTCATACTATTGCAGATTTGAGACGTTTTACTTTAACTTTTACACTTTCTTAATGATCAAAGAACTTAAGGGCCAGTTGCCTAACTTGCCTAACAGAGTGGGAAAAGACATACAGTAACTTGCTAAATCATAATTTCACTTCTTTTTGTCAAAACCTCATTAAGCAAAAGTTTAAATTATTGGTTGACTGATACACTTGGCATGCACATGCATTATTCCTTTTTCATGTAACGTTGGAGTTGGTTTGCTCCTTCTATGCATATTTAATTACCATTTTTACTGCCTTTTTGGTTTCTCATGTTAACTTCATGTTTAACATCACAGTGTTGTGAACTGTGGCTGCTTCCATCAGACAAAATCCGTAGATGCTGATTTATGTGTGTGCATAAGGGGCTCATACCGTTAATAGCTAATAGAGCCCTCATGCACCTGATGAACTGACATCCCTAAGCCCTCGGTGTCTCAGCAGGAGCGCATCTCAAAGTCCACAAGTCCAGATTGGTATTGGACCCTCTAATGTACTGTCACGCAGCAAGATTCAAGCAGAGATTAGCAGCAGGTTACAGAAGTCTGGTACTACACAATGCCACTGAGTTTTGGTTTTTGTTTTCAATGTCTATCATGCTGACTCAGGTGGCATCCCTTGATGCAATTCGGACTTTCATTGTGTCATTGTGCAGTTCATTGTGCCATGTCATTGTGCGGTGTAGCACAGAGGAACATACTGTAGATATTATACGGTGCTGAATGGAGGGACAGGATGATACAGGGTAGAGTGGATTCATAATGCACCTCATGAATCTGTCTTGCAGATGATTGTTTATGTTTTAGAAAGCTTTTACAAGTTGATCATTTTTGCATAGCCAAACAAGTATTGCATGACACATATACTTAAGGTGCCAATGCAGCTCCAGCTGCAGAGAGTACGCATTTGTGGTTCACATGCTATGGCTGCACTGTGCAAGCAAATACATTAATTATACACCCCCCTTTATTTCTATTTCCATTACCGATCTGCCACAGGTCTGCTGTGAAGGACACCGCTGATGTAACAGCTAGTGAGGCTGAACACATGGATGATGAACCTATAAAATATTTGGTTTTGGTTAGCAGCTTCATTGTTTCACCCTTTCTGACTGGAAAAGGTTTGCAGCATTCATCACCTGAAAAAAGGGAGGCACAAAGTCTGCTATTAATAAATTATCTCACCGAGGTGATAATGATTGACCTTGGCAGGAAGGAAAACGAATCATCTGTGCGAGCCATCTATGCAGTGGCACAAAATGGAAAGGAGATTGATGGTGAATAAAAACTTGACGTGGGTTCTTAGTGTTCAGTAATCCTTATTCTGAATCATTGACTGACATAACAAATGTGACATTTTTTCATTAACATCTACTCTTAACAGTTTGCTGGAAAGCAGTGTGGCTTACCTGTAAAAATGTACTGTTTGAAATGTGTCCTTTGCTCTTTTGCATATGCTGTTTTTCAAACGTGGACCACTTAATTGCAGTTTTTAGCACTCTCTGGAATATTCATGTATGGTTAACCCACTGTACCCATGCTAATTGCGCTGCCACAGTTGTTTAAAATCCATCATGTCAGATTAGTTGTGAATGAAACCACCTGACAGGGCCAGATCTGCGCTCCAACATCAATTTCTGGAGATGACAACAAAATATTGAGCTAAATACCCACAAATGTTAAACAGATCTCAGTTCATGCATGGATCAAGGTTATCGTTGATGCACTGCATGTTATTGCCTATGGTTATCACGTGTGTGCGCGTGTATCAAATCATAGTCTTCACTGATGTGTGTTCTTTTCTTGCTTCACAAGCAGCTTCTCTGTCTTACTACATAGTGGGTTAGTTTAAAGGTCAGGAGCACTTTGTATTAAGAAAACTGATCCAACTAACTGCCCGTGTTTACACTTGTAGGACTATCTATCACATTTAATATAAGCTTTTACCTGACAAGCAGTACATCACCAAATTAGCCAGAGAGAGAGAAGGGATTCACGTACTGCTGAGGATTTGGTTGCTTTATGAACCATCCATCTGCACTGTGTGCACATCACTGGCTGCTCCATTATCACCTAGAAACAGCGTGACCTTTGTTTAGTTTCATATTCCCATTTGAAAAATCTCATAACTCAGAGTATTAACTTTTTTAAATTGTTAATAAAGAAGTCTTAATAGCTTTCTGCATAATTTAAACTCGTCTAAACTGAGTTTCATTATACAATTTCCTAAAAAGCTGACACGTGACACAGTGTTCTCCCTCTACAGAGAAAATTCTTGGTTAATTCCAGCCTGCAGCCTCATAAATGTTCAAAAAAAACATCAGCTGTACAAATTTCCAGTAGTAACATTTTTTTTTCCCCTGTGTGAAATATGCACTGTATTGTTACCAGCTTGGCTCAGGCTGGCAACAAACAAAGGAGAGTCTGCACTGTCCAATTTCCAATCAATTTATTTAACTAAACATGTAGTGGGGTGTGAAAGTGTTGGGTGCATGGTGTGTATGGATGATGATAAATGCATGCATTTGTTGGACAAGGATGCAGGAACTAAAATAACCTAACAAACAAGCACGGAGAAGCTGCCCAGCGAGAGAGAGAGAGTGGAGTGAAAGAGTAGGTTTTGTACCTTTGGGACTCCACCTCTCAGGTGCAGCCACTTCTCTGATAACCAACCCAAGCTGCTGCTGGATGTAAACAGGGAGGAGCAGTAAGGTTAACAGGTGAGCTGTCACCCTAACTTTACCCCAGTACTTCTGTCCACTGGTCCACCTGTACATTACACCTACAAGAGCTGCTTCGACATGGAAATCCTTGCCATGAAACTCCTGGCTCACAGTTTTCGTACCTATGTTAATGCCAGAGAAGGTTTGGAACTCTAGAGTTACTGAGTCAGCAGAGCATCGGCAACTTTTACACGCTGTACACCTCAGAACTTGGCAACCCTGCTCTGTAACTTCATGTGGTCTGAGTTGCTGTGGTTCCTAGACGCTTTCACCCTGCAATAATACCACTTATAGTTGATATCTAGGAGTGAAGAAATTTCACAAACAGAGTTGCTGCAACAGTGGTTCTGTAGAATGACCCATTCTTTCACAAATGTTTGTAAAGACAAACTGCATGGCTAGGTGCTTGATTTTATACACCTGTGGAAATGGGACTGCAAACACCTGAATTTAAAGGTTAAGAAGTATGGCCCAATACATTTGTCCATATAGCATAGATATGATATGAAAGAAAGGAAATTACATACACTCCAGTAGGAAGCTTTGCCCAACATCCCTTGTGGTGATGGTGGTGGGGGAAATGCTGAATGCTAAAAGATATAGAAGTGACTTTTGATAATTATTGTTTCGATTTGTGATTTAGTATGTGTTGTTGCTTTTGGGAATTAACAGCTCTATATGGGCTTAGTTCACTGCCACTACTCCAGCCTGTTTTTTCTGTTTACTGAGGCTTTCAGGGCACACAAAGTTAAAAGTAAGCAGGGAAGTAAACTGTCGTGTAAAAAAGAACTGGTGGGAGTTAGATGTCTTGTTCTCAGTTGACATTTGTGCTGAACTTGAAATGGCCCTGCTCAGAGGTCAAGCTCGCTAAACTTTATTCAGTCCTCGTTAAGAGGCAGAGAGCAGAGACTGCTACAACAATGAAGGTGGCAGTTCAACTTAAAAGGTCATTTTTATCTCTCTTTTATCACTCCCTTTCATTCTACAGCACAAAATCTCAATTATATTTGCATTAGTTTGCTATGAGAGACCTGTACAAGACTATTAATAAGGCAAGTAACCTTTTTGTCTTATAGCTATTTGGCTGGACAAATCATATATTCTCAAACACAATGATGAATACACCCATCACACACATATGGATTTCAGTTTCACTGAGAGCTTTGAAGAATATAAATGAGGGTTTCCCCTTTGCTTCTGGCATAATTTACATATTGCCTATTAACCTTTTGATATTAAGCATGAGAAGTTGCATTGAGATGGAAACTTGAGTAGCATGTTTGTAATTTTCCATTTTCATAAGCAATAATAACACAAAATGTCACTAAAGCTATTAGCATGAAATTTGCCCGACACAACCTAATTCAGCTCCTTTTTTTTCCCCCGCTCATCTACAAACCCCCAAGCATCTGTCACTCTAATAAAAGCCTCCTCTTCACAGAAACGTTTAAGTCAAGCTCCCTGCTCATGTTAAACACTTAAACACTGGTTTGGTATTTAAATACTGAATTTGGAATAGTTTATTTTGAATGAGCTACATTAATGTTACAGTTGTGGTCTGAAGTTTTCATACACTCATCATGGGCATGAGTGTCATGGTAATTTGGGGCTTTTAATGATTTCTTTGAACTGTTCTTTTCCCAGGGTGGAATGATTATACAGCATACATCTTTAAAGACTTTGAAAAAAATAAGACTTGGGTGCACAAGTGATTTTCTTTAATCTACACAGGATCATGCAGACTCAAATATATACCCCCCCACTAATATTTGGTTAAATGTCCCTTAGCAAATTGTACCTCGACCGGATGCTTTTGGTAGCTATCAACAAGCTTCTGACATAATTCTGGCATAGTTAGTATAGTTAATTTAAATTGGTTGATTTTCTGGCATGAACCCGGCTTTTAAGTGTAGTCCACAAATTTTCAATAGGGTTGAGGTCAGGGCTTTGGGAAGGCCATTACAGAAACTCAATGTTAGCCTGCTCTATCCATGCCAGATGCAGTTTTGATGTGTGTTTGGAATCACTGCCCTCTTGCAACACCAAATGGTGTCCAAGGTTCAGCTGTCTTTAGCTATTGATTTAAGGGGAAGTTGAAAAATTTAGAGGTAGTCCTCCTTCTTCATTATTCAATCCACTTTGTGTAATGTACCACTACTACTGGCAGCAAAACAGCCCCAGAGCATGACGCTACCACCACTATGCTTGACAGCTGATACAGTGTTCTCAGGTTTGAAAGCCTCACCTTTACTCCTCCAAACATACCTCTTGTCATTGTGGCCAAAAAGTTCAATCTTTGTCTCATCTGACTATAAACATTTTTTTCCAGAAGACATTTGGCTTGTCCACGTGGGTAGCTGCAAATTACAGTGGAGCTTAAAGGTGTCGATTTTGGAGCAGGGGCTTCATTCTTGGTCTTCACCCTCTCAGTCCATGGCAATGTAAAACTCACTTCACTGTGGACAGTGATGCTGGTGTTCCAGAAGTTTCCAGTTTATGGCAGATTTGAGCCTAGGTGGTTCCTTGGTTGTTCCTTAACATCCTAACCAGTTTCCTCTCATCTGAGGGTCACAGTTTAGGTCTTCTTTCATTCCTTGGCAAAGTGGTGACACATGCGAATAAATTGTACATACATACAATTGTTTGGACCGATGATCTTGGAAAATTTGTTTAGAAATGATTTGGGACAAGATCTTCTTAGATCTCCCACTTAGATCTTCCTTGAATTCCTTGTATTTTTCCACTCTTCTGAGTATTGGTCAGTCCAACAAGTGCTGTCAAACAAATCCTTTTTATGCTGCAAAGAGAAACTACCAGTTGTAGTCAATCATGATCGCTAATGAGAAATTATCGGGCCTGAGTCATGTCAAGTTAAAAGACATTGAAGGACCTTCATTATCTGTTATAAAAATTTTTTTTAAATTGTTAAAGATGTATGCTGTACAATCATTCCACCCTGGAAAAAGAACAGTTCAAAGAAATCTTTAAAGCCCAAAATTAACATGACATTCATGCCCATGATGAGTGGATGTAAACTTCTGACCACAACTGTAAGCATCTGCCACTGACCTTTTGTTTTCTTTCTTGACTTTACTGAAAGGGCAGAATGGGATACCAACTCTGCTGTGAAGCTTCAACACAAATCCTTGTAGGGAAGAGGAACTGGGATTTTATTTTTCTTTTCAATATTCTGGGGGAGGAGAAGTTGACCTTTTCAAAGCAATCTTTTGCTATCATCCTGAGAAATGAAACATATGTACAAAGTGCAATCAGGTTCCTCAGCTATGCCCATAAAAAAACAAAAAACACACTTGATTTCAGCTTAACAGATCTCTTCAATAAGTTCTTTCCTTGTGCGGCTCCATCATGTAGTGGTTTACAGGTTTGCCTAACAAGTAAGAAATCTCTGGCTCATTTCCAGGCAGAAGCACAAATCCCTTGAGAGTTGTGTGAGAAACGGAAGCTGATTTAAAATCTGCCAAATCAAATGTGTCGCTACCCACTGTGGTGGGTAAACAAGGGAGAAGCTAAAAGTAGATTTTAATCATCATTGGAGTGCTAGACTTAAAAATTTACCACTTCTCAATTAGTAATCAATTCTGATTACCGTTATCATATTATTTTAACAATTTCATCATGTTCTCTAATTTGAGGTATTAGAAGTAAGAAGAACAATAGCCCTACGTTAATGTTATGAAAATAATTTTATAACATCTTGTTTATACATTTTTAGTAGGTGGTTATATTTTTGAATTTGGTCTATTGGATGGTTAAAATGGAGTTAAAACTGGGCGCCTGGGTGGCTTAGTGGTGAAGCCGGCGACCACATACACGCGGGTTCGCGTCCCGGCCCGTCGCCGATTTGCCCGCGTGTCTTCCCCTGTATCTTTCCCCCATTTCCTGTCTCTCTCCACTGTCACGAAAAGCCGCTGTGGCCAAAAATGAAAAAAAAAAAAAAATGGAGTTGTGACTGAGGCTGAACCCAGGACTTGACCTACACCCACTCGACACCTATGCAGCCTTATGTGCTACACCTCCAGTATTCACTGCTAATAGAAATAAAGCATGCCCCAGCGTAGGATGCGAATGCAATGCATTTTATTTACCAAGTGTCCTTTTGTAGCTGCTTTTTCAGGTCACTCTTATCTCAGACCACAAATTCATCTTTACCACATGCTAAACAATCTTAAAGTGTGCCTCCGTTTGAAGCTGCAGGACCTTCCCGTTTTGATGATGGCCTGCCTCTGTGGAGGGGAAAAAAACAAACAAAAAGATTTCAGCACAATTTTAAGTGGTCTGTGTCCAGAGGGGTAGGAAGTGGCAACAGCCCCATTAGAAAACCTGACTGGAACCCTGGTGCTTCTCCTTAACACATTTCATGACTATGATGGGTAAGTAGATAATTGATTTGAAATGACTTAAGTAGAAGAAACATGCAGTCCAATGGGGGAAAAAAAAATCAAATGAAAGTAATGTTGCATATGCTTTTAGTGCTCCCTCTTTGCTACCTTACTGAATGATTTAGGGCTGCCAGATCCAGGTTGTTACATAGATTAACCAGTAAAGTCACAGCTTTGACAACCAAAAAAGGCGCGTGGCTGAGATCTAAAGGTCAATTTCGTCAAAAGCTTAAAAAGGTCTTTTTTTGTCCCAAAGTGTAAAGAATTAGCATGCTGTGATCAACTGTCCATGTTCTGTTAGAGGTTAACATTTTGGTCAGCCTCATTTTAAACGTGTATTCTTACTCGTGAAAATATTCACAAATGCCATGTTAGGTCTTTCACCACACAGAATTCAAATGCACCGAGAAAGCAAAGTGTCTTCAGATAAATCATGAGCTCTCTTGTAAAGCTCCTCTGTCATGATTAAAAATGTCTGATCCATTTAATTTTGGAGGAGACACAAAAACGTAAATAAATGAGCAGATGCACATGCGAACCGCAGATCACCTTTGTGGCATTCTTGGATTAGCCGTGTACTTCTGTAACGTCTACTTTGATGGCTGTAAAATTTGGAGCGTGTCACATCAGTCTCTGTGTTCGTTTCATGTTTTCACCACTTTTCATTCTTAACTCTGCTGTAATCAAGCCCGTCAAAAACCACAGCGCAACAGCTATGTCTGTTTTGGCCTGTGGCTCATGAAGCTTTGACAAGTTCATATTCTGAGGTTGGTTTAGTCATGGTTTCTGTGTTGCCGGTGTCATGCTGCTGTGGGCTCTAAATTGGTGTGGATTAATATGCTGGGACAGAGATTTATCCTTGATGGGCTGTTGCTTGACCTGACCTCCTTCTCATCTTCTCTCTCTTTTTCCTTTATTGTTCTCCCGCACTTCTCCACGTAAATCTGTTTTCCCCCTTTTATCATACCTTATGTTTTCTGCTTCTCCCCCTTTCTCTTCTTCAACTTCCCCTTTTATTCCTTTTTTTGCCGTCTGCCTCCCCATCACTGTCTATTCCCTGCCCACTGGGAACATGATAAACTGGCTCCATTTTACTGGATACCAGGAGTCACAGTTCCATCTTCCTTCTCCGAACACGGGAGTGTAGCCTTTTCACAGCTAAGACAGCATGAGATAAACCTCACGGGAATCTAAATTGGCACCTCTTACCGAGAACAAAGACAAGAGGAATTCATCTTTATACTTCCACCTGTCAACAAACTCTCTGAAGAAGCCATGAGCCTTTAAAAGCTCTCATTACACGTGAGCTATTGAATGGGTCATTGATGATGTTAATTTTGTCACATGTCATAGATAACTTAATGACTGCTAACTTGAGAGTGTGTTCCCTGGTGTATGAGTTGATATAATCATCGTCTCCAGTGGTGGAAGTAATCAGTGTTTGAAATCATTGTCTTCTGAAATAAATTATCCTTGTGCATCATTACCATATACCAAACACGCTAAAGCCTGAACTGGTTGTGATTGGTTTTCAGATAAATTTTGATTAAATTAGCATTGAGTGAGACAAACCCAACCTGACTTGGAATCTATACAATAAATACTACCCAGCTCATACTTTTATTTATTTATTATTTTTCACTACCAAATCTTTTATGGAGTAGTAAGTTTACATTGCAGCATGTCTTCATATATGAAGAAGACCTACGTAGTTGTGTTAGGTGTAAATATTCTCAGATCAAAATGTCTTACCCTGTAATTTGAGTCTTTATGAATGTTTAAAGAAACCAACACGTCAAACAGCATCTTATTCAGCTATTCTGTTTCTGCAGCTGAGGCCACTGATTCTGATGATGTCTTTGGACACCCTAAAGTCATTGCACCTTCACTAAAACAGTCAGAAGGAGCAAAAATTGCTACTACTCATCCAGATTGAGTAGAAGATTGAATAGAAGATTATAGTCAACCTTTTATTCTAGTCATAAGGCAGACATAACCTAGACATAACCTTATGTTGTAGTATAGTTAAACCAAAAAGTGAGAACATGATATTCATATCTCACATGCTGTCGCTGTCTCTGTAAGCTGAACCAAGAAGGCAGGCTTTAAATATGACTGTAGTTGTATCATAATTTCATTGTTCACCTTCAGTTTCTCTTCCAAACACCACCTGTTTTCTTTATGATCCTCATTCTACCACCCCTTTCATGCCCCTTTAGACCTATTTCAAAAGCATTCAGAAATTTATGAAAACAACCAAGAGAACTGATAAAGTAGCACAGATCAGGTGAATGTTAATAAAAAAAAAAAGTGATTTCCCATTTTGAGTTTTCAACAACAGGCTGCTAAACGCACAGGTGGACTATAAACACGATACTGTAATAAAATCTGCTTCTTGTCCAGGTTTTGAAGAGCACCTGGAAAGCTGTTTCAGTCCAAATCATGAGCTGATGAGATATAGATCAAAGTTCCTTAAAGGTTTGCTACAGTTCAGTTATGTCTGCTGTTGTAATAGCAGCCTTTAGGATTATTATGAATTCATTTTTATTTTAGAGCAGCTGCAAAAAGTGATGGATGGAGGGAATTTTCCTTTGTTCACAGAAATCCTAAACAAGGAGGAAAGGAGTTACACAGGATCACTCTCCAGATTTATTTAGTTTTATGTGCTATATGTTCTTTTTTTCTTTTAAATTTCAAGCTTTTTATTGAAGTTATATTTGTCACTGGTGGTTCTCATTCATATGACCTGCATGAAACAACAGTATGAGAACTTTCTGTTTTTTTTGTTTCCACTCGCTGCCTCTCTGTGTGTGAGACCTCTGTCTGTCTGGATTAAGTATTTGGAATACTGGACTTTTATTCTGCCTAATGATGCCCTGCATTTGGGTCCCCCTCATAGGAGCAACTATGATCAGACTGAATGAACAAATTAGTTTGAGCACCATAAGGCCATCATGAGAAAGGAATGCTGAAATGCATTTCTTCAGGTTCCTAATGATTTTAGTATGCTCTTACAGNCTGTTATTTTTGGCCGGTGAGCAGAAGAATTTGATTTTTCCACATTATTCTAAAATATTTCCTGCATCAACTGCTTAGAAATAGAGTGGGTCATGAGTTTTTGGCAAAGGTAACTTGAGCAAGAGGTTTATTTCTGGGGCACCTGGAAAAGTATGTGCATGAACATACTTTTCCTTTTCACTGACTTCAAACAGTTGAAGTTTTGCCTCCTGACTGGACTGTTGAGCGTGCTGCCCTCTGTTGGTGGTTGTGAGTGCATAATAACATGAAGGGGAGTACAAGACTGCATCTTTCAGTAGATGTTACTAGAGTCATTAGTCCAAGCCCCAAACACAGAATATTTATAGATAAATGTTTACCTATTCTTCCTTTTTTGTTTCATTTTTATATTTATCATGATCTTTTCTATCGCTATATTGAGCTCCACATGTTTTCTGTCTTTTTTAAACTTTATTTTTAAAGGTTTTTGCAAGTTTTAAAAATACAGAAAAAGAACACTTAGACCCCTACTAACAAAACGTCTAGAGCATCTTGTAAAAACAGAGGCAACTGAAATAAACATTCAAATGAAAGAGAGGTAATTACGGCGGTCATACAGTTGGTGACAAGTTCAAGTATGTATTCCATTTCTTCCAGTATTTTTTATATTTATCAGCAGCAAGCCTCAATGAAAAAGTCAGTCTCTCCA
>JASGAU010374365.1:0-31591 GCA_030220045.1 Australoheros facetus | reverse complement strand
TTTTTGAAACATTTCAGTCAGGATTTAAAGCATTTCATAGCACAGAATCTGCACTCTTGAGAGTTTTTAATGATATTTTAATAACTGCTGACTCAGGAGATTCGGTCATACTTGTGCTTCTAGATCTAACATCGGCTTTTGACACAGTACCTCATGATATTTTAATTTCTCGCCTAAAACATTACGTAGGCATTAGGGATACTGCCCTGGAGTGGTTCAAGTCTTATCTGACTGACAGAAGTTTTTCGGTCGCTGTCGGTAATTTTTGTTCAACATCTGCTGCTCTGTCATGTGGTGTTCCCCAAGGTTCCATCCTTATTTACTTCCCCTTGGCCCCCTTCTTTTTAGTATTTATTTACTTCCCCTTGGCCCCATTATCAGAAAACATAAAATGTCATTTCATTTTTATGCAGATGATTGTCAGATCTACTTACCACTCAAGTGTAAAGACCCTAACTCTTTTAGACCTTTGTTAGAATGTTTTAAAGATATCAGAGCGTGGCTGGATTTGAATTTATTGAATTGTAATGAAAAGAAAACAGAGGTCATTATAATTGGGCCAAGTGGCCCACGTGTTCCACCATCTGACCTGGGTCCGCTTACATCCTGTGTAAAAACTGTTGTGACCAATCTTGGGGTAAAAATCGATACAGCTTTTAAAATGGACAAGCAGATAAACGCAGTGGTGAGAAATGGCTTTTTTCAGCTGAGACAGCTTTCCAAAATTAAGTCGCTTATATCTTTTCAAGATTTAGAGAGAGTCTTGCATGCATTTGTGACCACCCGTCTTGATTATTGTAATGCACTTTATGTCGGTATTGACCAGGGTTTACTGTCGCGCTTACGAATGGTCCAAAATGCTGCTGCTTGTCTATTAACAGGGACACGTAAATGTGAGCACATCACCCCTGTTCTTGCTTCTCTACACTGGTTGCCTGTCTATTTTAGAAGTCATTTTAAAATTTTATTGTTTGCTTTTAAAGTTTTCAGTGGCGTGGCCCCCACGTACCTAACAGACCTCTTACACACATACACCCCGCAAAGGTCCCTCAGGTCATCTGACCACCTATACTTCTTGCTGTTCGCAAGTTGAGACTGAAACATCGGGGTGACCGAGCTTTTTCTGTGGTGGCACCCAAACTATGGAATGGGTTGCCCCTCTATGTTATGCTGGCCCCAACACTAGAGGTCTTTAAATCTCTTTCAAAATATCAGTCTCTAGTTAGTTTGAGTCATTTTGGGAACTGCTTTTAAATTTTTAATTATTACTCCTTTTATGGTTTATCCTTTTAAATTATTCTTATTTATTATGTGCAGATAAGACTGCATTGTATTGCTGTCTTATCTGGGAAGTGCTTTGTTCAACTTTGTTTTTTTTTAAAGCGCTCTATAAATAAAGTTGGATTGGATTGGATTGGCTTATTTATTCCTGATATTGTTGCAATTACTTATTGTCAGCAGATTAGACATGTGACCCACACATCTCTGGTCAGCTGACAACGAACTGGCTAAGCAACTACAGCTGGTTATAAATTAATATTATGCAAACTAATGTTAGGTTTTAGTATCTTACAAATCACTTTCCCTGTTTGATTACATTTTCACATCATATGAGAAGTTTTTTCCTACGTGTCAAAGTACAATAAAGTTACATCCGTTTGAAAGAACATTTGGCTAACACTGGGTAACACAGACTGGCAGCAGCTAACAGAGACTAGCAGCAGCTAACAGTGGGAAAAACAGCAGCTCTTACCAACAGAAAAGTTCAGAATATCCCAAAACAACTAACATCACTATCAATGTCATCAAACAGAAGTGAGCCTCACTTACTCATTGACTCATGTTGGACTCCTTTGACAAAGTTTTACAGCCTCCTCCATAAAAAATAGCTGTGGATGCTTCTGACCCGGCATTGACAGCTGAGGGTAACTGTGGCCAGACATGACTGTTTTAGGTAGACCCTAGATTTCATGTTTTTGATCTCTCTTGTCTGACAAAACATGTTTGTTCTATAGCAGATCTCAGCTGACTGCAATCGACTGACATCTACCTGTGGAAAGCTTACACAGTGTAACTTTAAGATTATTGCTGATGTCCTTCCTCCTTTGTGGCTTTGTGTTAACACCACCTGACCAGCAAACCTCTTGATTAGTTATCAATTGCATTTGATTAGTAGCACCTGAGTTCAGCTTACCCTCTTTAAGACTCCTATTTCATTTTTCACACACATTGCTTCTGCATTTGGCTTAATCTTTGTTAAATAAATGACAGAGTAATATGTCATGTTTTGTTATTCAGCTGAGATTGCATTCACTTGCTTTTAAGATGTGATAAGGACCAGGTGGTTTTAGTACAATTTAATACATAAAACCTTATAACTGAAAGAGGGTGTGTTTTCTTTTTACTAGTACTGTATTATGACTAACACTTAGCAAAACTAACACATTACACTCACAGCAGAGCACAAGTAAACTAGTTTAAACACCAAATTTGTTGCAAAGAGTTTAATGAAAAGGGCTCCTGTTCTCCTGCCTGCAAACGCAGCATTATCTGGTCATGATCATTTTAAAATGATGTTTGATAGCAGTAGTGTCTAGGAATGTGCTCTGCTGTATCTTTGCAATTCATGTCTAGGCTTCACAGAGAGGTTTTATCAAGATAAAATGCCAGACAATGCCCTTCAGAGATTAAACTAATTCTACATTCAAACTTAAATGGTAGCTTTGTTTGCTTCTGGAGGGAAGACACACAAAATTGTATAACCAGGATTTTTAAGTGTTTTTCAAATTGTCTTCCAAATTGTCTTGAAAGTTAACTTTTGTCTCACGTTTTCCAATTGCTTAAATATTTTGCCCTGATAGACAGGAACAAGACAATTCAGAATATGAAAACTTTTCACACTCAAACATCCACAAACAAACAATAACAAGAAAGAAAAAAACAGTAAAAAGCACCCGCACAGTAGAAAACCAATGCTTGCACAGCATATTGGACTTGCATTCCATGCCACATAATAAATTCTATTCAACTCTAAATAATGTGTCACAAGAACTTTGACATACTTTCTGCAAGTTGATGCTTAGTAAATGTTAAAATCAAACTGTGCTTACATCCACTAGTGGATCAGTTAAATGATTCAGGAGGGATTTTCTCAAAAACAGCATGACAACAAACAGACATTTCAGCATTTAGAAGCCAAGAGAGGCTCTAAACTAAAAGTCTGAAAGATGCCCGAGGCATTTTTTGTTCCCGAGAGAGACAATCCATTCCTCCAGCAAAGATCAAGCTAAATGAAACATTTCTTATTTCAAGGGGAAAGTATTCGTAAAGTACAGTATATACTATGTCTCACATACCTGACAGCAAAGAGGAAAAAAAAAAAAGAAGCAAAGACTCACCAAGAGGCTGTCCAGCGATGATGCGGGCGTTTTCCCCTGCTACTGCTGCTCTGGCGTTCCTTTCGTTCATGTATTGTACAAAGGCGTACCCCTTGTGCACAGAGCAACCCACTATCTTGCCGTACTTAGCGAAGATGACCTCTATGTCGGTTTTCTTGACAATGGCTGTGTTGAGGTTGCCAATAAAGACTCTGGAGTTGAGGGAACGAGGGTCATTCTTGTTGGTCACGTTGCTGGTCTGAGTTTTACCAGTCATTCTCCTCCAGTTGCCCTCCTGGGACACAGACAGAGGGGGGGAGGAAGGGAGGGGAGGGGACGGGGATAGCTTTAGAGGGTGGACAGGCCAACTCCAGCCAATTCTGCTTTAAAAGAAAGTGTTTAATATTAATCTGTTAAATACAAAATAATGACACCATTAAATTGTTAAAAGAAAAAAATTCAGGAACTAATTCAGAGTTAGTATAATACCTAATATTTTTAGAGAAGTACTTTCATGACTGTGGAGTTGTCATCATTTACCTACTTGCTGCTTAGAGAAATCACAAACACTGCATGTTTTTGCTTTTCAGAGTTGTCTTTTTTTTTTTTTTAAAGAACAACAAAAAAGAGGCGATGCACACAGACACAGGTGTCTGCAAATTAGTGCTAAGCCATGTACCTCAAATAACCAGTTAACAACTGACCTTAATGAAGATTCTTTATAGATCCAAAGTCTGAGCTAGTCTGAGCGTTAACACATTTAGCCAGTTATTGGATTAGGAATCGCAACAACACTACATTCAACTAATTCTGAATGAGTGAATTCCACAAACAACTACAATTTCTTCATGACATGCATGTGCTTCTTACTTACCCGGCCACCTAGCTATGCTGGTTTGTGACCTTGGCTAGTATGGCAGCATAGTATATTAAAGCTGTTTCTAAGACAGCATCTTTAAAGAGTAAAAAAAACACAAACAGTCTCTCTGTGGTTCCTCCAGCAACTGACAGCATTGCTGTGAATGGATGTATTATTGACCCAGCTGGGGGCATGTGATTGGCTGGTGACAAATCCACTGTCATGAAATGTGACATGAAATATAACTCTAGAAAAAGATGAAATAAAAACAGTCTTTTGCAAAGGGCTTTCTGAAATTAAAATGAATTTTTCAACAATTATTTCAGTTTAACTTGAATCATTTTGCATTTGTTTACTCATGTAACACCCTGGGCCTCCATGAAACACAGAATACTTACATTTTCAGTAATATTTTATAATAACCACGGTTAATAAATGGTAAACTTTTGTTTAATTTAAAATTTTATTTTACTTTTAATGAAATTATATGATTATTTAATGTTTACAAGTCTAACAATAATTATTTTGTAATTGATAAATTATAGCTCTCTTACAGCTATAGCAGAGTTACTGGTAATAGTCAGAATTAAGTAACAGTAACTGTTTCACGTTTCCATGTTTAAACTAATGAATGTGAAGGCAAATGAGTTCTCAGAAATATCTAAGCTTTTATAGTGCTGACTACAGGTTGGTCAGTTAGATTTTGGATATTTCAGTGTAATTTTGGAAGGATGAATGGATCCAGGCTGGATGAGATGACTGGTTATGAACTGGAGGCAAGTCTGATTCAGTCGAAATGATCGATCCTTATCCATCCCGGACCCATCCTGCCATGCAAGTGGTGTGCAGATCCGTTACAGAGCCAGTAATACATATGAGGTGGAGACACATTGGTTTCTTGAATTGGACTGATGTTTGTATATGCTACATGGCTAATAAATACTGTGTAGGTCATTTATAAACATTATTTGGAAAAGCTATTATAAAGTTTCAACTGTAAAGTTGTTTTTTTCAGCAGCTGGCATGACTGTCGGTGTGGTGTAATTCCAAAGACTGTTCTCCATAGTTTGTGTTTGTTTAGTGCAATTTTTACTATGCGTTTACTCTTGTTTTTATTAGTTCTTTGGTTTAGGTAGTCTAGGTGTCAAACCTACTTATTAGATTTAGGATAAGATTGTGGTTTAAGTTAAAGGACACCAAGTAGGGGGTGAGATTGGTCTTTCTATTGTTGTGGCACAGAACAGTCCCAATTGGTATGCCAATGTCTTCAGAATCCAATTGTTATTGTATTAAACTTATATTATAGCTAATGTTTAGTAAGAATTAGAATTTAATATTTCATAATTTTTTGACTGCAAAATATCCATTTACTGTATTAAAGCTTATTACATTCATAAGCAAGTGTTACCCCCGTTTCTACTGGGATTTTACTTTTCTATTTTAAATGCACACGTTTTGTTGAAAAGGCTGTTGTTGGAGGTTTACTTTTCTGTATGTAAAGCACAAGGTCACTGGCCAGTCAACTGCTTACCTAAGGCACATTTTGCATGGTTGACATGCCGCCACTGGATGGCTGTGACGAGCATACGAAGGAGCAACAATATGTGAATGTCACAGCAGTTTTCTCCGCTTTGTGAGAAACCAAATACAGTAGCTGTCAGTGAAAAAGCTTTGCTATCTCAATACCCATATTGTTGCATCCCTAATGCTTTGTGTGCCATTTCACTGATCACAGAAAGCGTGGGCTGTAATTCGTGTTACAGTTTTATTCAGACTTTTCTGTGCTGTCAAGTTATCAGCGTACATTAGCCTCAGCTTTTGTAGGCCTCCCCTGCAATTATTCCTCAATGACCTTTTCATGGCTTGAATGTTAGTTTTCATGAAAGATGATTGGCTGCACGATTGGGGCAATTATGCCTACCCAAGGAAAGGATGCACTATTGAGCAATTATACTTGTATGTTTAATTATGGTTATCATACGGCAGATAGGTAAATAGATCCCACAAAATTTCTCACTGGTTTTCCCTTTGATTTTCTTTTCACTGCAGGCATGTCATTTTGTTTTTTTATAGCTGGAAAAATCCTGGTTTTCATTACAGTTTATGTTCCAAAATGGATTACAGTTAGTCCATTAAATACTGTGAAATATTGTGAAGAAAACACTGAATATTTAATATGTGCCTGCTCTGAGTCTCTGTCCCTGACACACGGTGATAACAACTATTCAGCTTTGAGATGAAGAACCTGAATAATGGATCCAATCCTCAGTAAATAGGATTAGTAACCAAGGTAACGCTGATGTTCTTGGAATATCGTCCACACACATACACACACACACACAAACATTTCTGACTGGCAGTCTTTTTCCCTTACCATAATTTCCAATACAAACGGCTGTAGATTCCTACAGCGCAGCCACTTTGGTTGCCTACTGTGTAGCTTCAGCCTCTTCACAATTACACAATGTAGTTTTCTTGTGATGCACTATCGTCTAATAACTTTGTATATATAGCATGAGAATATTTTGAAACTGATGCAATTCACAAACTGAACCCACAGTAGATAAAGAAGAAAGCTGCCCAGTGAACCAGGAAACTAGAGCAGCCATGTGATTTACACAGGAGATAATCTGTGTCATGTATCCATTACACCTGTCTGGGATCAGGCAACATACACTGCTGCTCTTTCACTTGGCAACACATGTTTTAGGCATTACATTGGCAAAAGTCAGATACTATTTGCTTGACTATTTACACCCACTGTGGGTGCATGACAGCTCATGTTTACAGTGCTGTATGAATGTGTTGTTTCTGCATGTGGGCATGTGTGAGAATAAACTCTCTGCTCACCAGCTCTCAGATGGCCTTGCCATTTATCAGTGGCAGGCAGCGAAAATTGATGTGGTGCAGACACACAGACATACATGTCTTGTCTCAAATGAGCATCACAGTGACCACCTAATGCTAATTTAAACTCTTACTCTGACACACCTCCCATATGGATGTTCATGGGCAGGTCATGGGGAAAATGACAAATCAGTGGAGAAGAGTTAGGTTGCCTCTCTTGTCAGATAAATCAGGAGCGCATACTGGCCTTGGGGTCATTTCACCACTTCTTACTGTTATATTTCACGTTGTCTTCTCTGTTGTTTTCTTTAGAAGACGACACTAATTTATTCCATCAGTGGTTTTCCTGCTGACCTTGCCTTTTAGTATATTTACAACCTCCATTACGCCTCTCATCCTCTGAGGTGATAGCGTCACATGGAGAAACATGGGAAACAGCACAGGAAGTGATAGGCGACCAGTAATGTAATTGGCAAAAGAATTGTTTTAGAGGACCTGATATTTGTTATCGAAAAAGCACAGAAACTGGCTCCGCAAGCTGCTTTTAGAGGAAAAATAATGACCCAGTGTTCAAAGCCCACTCTTTAAAAATGATTACAGCTTCTACTGTACTGCCTTTTGACAGTTAAAAGGTGAAGACAGATAAGTCTTCATTTTCACTTTCATGCCAGCGTGATCGTGTCAGAATAAGTGCCACATTTTTCAAAAGGTGGACGTCTCCTTTTTGGAAAGAAACACTTTGATGTTCTGGCATTACAGAAGAGCCCAGCATGCTTTGCCTTTAATGTGTTACGAAAGAGAGCCCCAGTCTCATGGCAATGATAAAGACATACAAATAAGGTCGGCAGAAAAAGCACCAAGGTTATGTGGTTGACAGCACTGCTGTGTTGGGTTAGTGGTTGAGTGAAAAAAAAAGGGGTTTGTGCAGAAGTAGCCATATTACTGAGGTCTCCCTGCCTCTGTAATGCATTGTGCCTTGGTAGACAGGCTCTTAAAAGGCTGTTGTTTGGCTCTGGCCACCTGCCTGATTTATAGACATTTTTTTCATGGAGGGAGGGAACTCATTGAATTGATTCCTTCTGTAATTTCCTACCACTCCACCACTGTACATTTCTCTTCACGATGCCTCGGCCACTCTGTTCTGATTGTTGCCTAGGCAGCTTGACGGGCTGAGGAAAGGCTGGTGAAGCTGCTCACTGAAACTGAACAGAGAAAGGTAACCTGATAGACCTTTTCCAAAAGTGTTGTTGCCATGTACTGCAGAGTTGGAATAATTGGTTCACGGATTTCTTCCATTTATATCCTGACTTAAAATGCGTCTTTCTGCCTGTGAATACAATGGCAACAACTGAGGAAAAAAAAAAAATCCCATTTGTAAATCAACAGCTGTATTTGTATTATACTCTGCAGAGTATCTCAGTCGTGCAGCCGGCCATAAATATGTGCACTTTTGTGAAATGTGGTCAGAGGCTGAAACCATTCTGCTCCAGAAAGACAAACAACAGTCACAACATTTTGCCTGATTTAAAGGTGAAGGAACAGTTGGCGAAAATTAAATTTAATATGAAGAGAATAAAGACCATAAACACATTTAATGCCATATAGCACTTTCCACTTTTCTACTCGCATCTTGAAAAATGACTCCAGTCTCCAAGATAGAGAGCCATAAACCTAATTTTCCCCACATTTTCAATCAGCTGCTGCCCTTTGGCTTTATGAGTCAAGGTACACAGTACTGGCCCTCAAATTCAACTCAGTTAGACTGTTACTCCAAAAAGGACCTATAAAAAGGTGGAGGAGGAACCACTCTAATTTTGCTGGCAAAGAGTGTTTGAAAGGCTGTAAAAGTGAGATAAATTTTGTTCAATGGGACATTTACACATCCTCACTGTTTGACCATCACAAGTCATTGTCATTGTTTTGTTTTGTTTTGTTTTGTTGTTTTTTTGGCCAAGAGAGCAAAATCTCTCGGCCTATGTTGTGCTTCTGCCTACTAACCTGAACCATGAATGGAATTTATGGTTTAAAATATTTAATTACTGTCATTATAATCTCATCTTCTAGGTTGCCTGTAGCATTTTAACTAAAAGTAGATTAATGTGAAAAAAATACACACATAGATCTCTAGCCTTGTTTTAACTGTAGCAAAATTCCTCTCGGCAGCTGGTGGAGACCAAAACAGAGCTAAAAGGATAGTTTTTGTTTAGCTTACATTCACCAGCTCCTAATGCTGATATATGGTTTGCTGGTTGTGTAAATTAGCATTATTGTTCCAACAAATAGCATCAGAGTTTTCATGGATCTATTAGCTCTCTGCTAATGGACAAAATTTCATCAGCGGGGATGTTTGTTATTCAACCTGTGTTTCATAACTTGCTTAACTTTTCCTCTAGTTTGGATTTACTGGTGCAATGAGTTTTAAGTAAAAGCAATAACAATAATGAACTAACACTTCTGTGTATACTATATATGGCACATCATACCATTAAAAATATGCTGTACTTACTAATTTTTATTACATTTTATTCAATTTATGCTTTAGCATTTCTTTCATACTTGGGTTGTTATAGCCCTGGAAGAAAGACTGTGTACCTCATACATCTTATCTAACTTCAATAACACAACCCTTCACAGCGGGCCCTTTTCCTCTTACCTGCAGCAAACCTCATTTCACTACAAATATTGGCTATATGCGTAGCAGCTCCAACCATTTTTATTCCCCTGAACTCTGTTCTCAGAAAATTTATTGACTATTAGGAGGAGCGATAAAATTAGCTAACATGCAAATGGAGTCATTTCTCAGTTGGCCCTCGTTCACCTGCACCAGGGTGCTGGGTAAAATGTGATGGGAAAAACTCCTGTGTGCCGGGGCATAGCAAACATTGGATGATATACAAGTGGAATTTCTTATTATCCAGGGGGAATCTGCTGTTTGTGACTGACAGGGGAACACCTCAATTGCTCTGACAAGATTTCATTTCTTTCTAAGGTAGCATACAGCTGCACAGAGTTAAAACTAATCTGGTCAAACACAGTGAGCTCTTGAGGGCAGAATAGATCAATCTCTGCCTGCTCTTAATCCAATCTGATTGGTAAGAATAGCACCAAGGTGATATAAAACCAACTCTGCATGATTGTTTTGAAAGCTTCCTCTCCACTATGGAACATAGCTCCACAGGATATCTAAAAGCTTTCTGCCCACAGTGCAGCTGGATGTTTCCACCTCCTCAAAATGGGCAAGCAGATAAATAACATAAAAAGTCAAGACATTTTGGATGGGGTGGGAAACGGCAGAAAACTTTCACTTTACCATTAGCAAAATAGCAAAAGAAATCAATCTCACTAACTACTTACATATACATACATATATTCTGATTTACAGAAATTCATGTTTTATGCACTTGTGAATGGAAATGTTTATCTGTTAGGTGCAGTGGAGTGTTAAGCTTTACCTAACACAAACAGAAAGACACTAGTGCAATATGTACAGTAAGTACACTTAAGTACCCTAAACCAGGAACAAACATTAAAATAAGCTCAATTAAACTTTCTGCTCTGAGTGATTTTCATTAAACTGCTTTCGTACTCAATAAATGTTCTCACTAATTATGTTCACTCTATTTTTAAAAAGGCAATGAAGATATAAGCTACTGTATAGCACATTTTAATACGGGTTGTATTGTTACCTAGGGTACAACTATGTGATGCAACAGCCAATACTCACACTGTATGTGTAACTATGGCAGTTATTATCATTACAATAACTCTACCTACTCCAAAACTAAGTCACATTTGCTTACTTTGCATGTTGGTAGAATAAAAAAGACAATTTCATGCACTATATTGCCAAAAGCCTTTGCTCATCTGCCTTCACATGCATATGAAATTGAGTGGCATACCATTCTTAATATAATGTTAGCCCACCCTTTGCCAGCTGTAACAGCTTCAACTCTTCCCGGAAGGCTTTCCACAAGGTTTAGGAGTGTATTTATGGCAAATTTTTATCATTCTTCCAAAAGTGCATTTGTGAGGTCAAACACTGATTTTGGATGAGAAGGCCTGGCTCACAGTCTCCGCTTTAATTCATCCCAAAGGTGTTCTATTGGGTTGAGGTCAGGACTCTGTGCAGACCAGTCGAGTTTTTCCACACAAAATTCGCTCATCCATGTCTTTATGGACCTTGCTTTGTGCACTGGTGTGCAGTCATATTCGAACAGGAAGGGGCCATCCCCAAACTGTTCCCACAAAGTTAGGGGCATGAAATTGTCCAAAATATCTTGGTATGCTGAAGCATTAAGAGTTCATTTCACTGGAACTAAGGGGCCAAGCAGCTCCTGAAAAACAACCCCACACCATAATCCCCCCTCCACCAAACTTTACACTTGGCACAATGCAGTCAGATAAGTACCGTTCTCCTGGCAACTGCCAACCCAGATGGAGAAGGGTGATTCATCACTCCAGAGAACACTTCTTCACTGCACATCTCCACTGCTCTAGAGTCCAGTGGTGGTGTGCTTTACATCACTGCATACAACTCTTTGCATTCACTTGGTGATGCAAGGCTTGGATGCAGCTGCTTGGCCATGGAAACACATTCCATGAAGCTCTCTGTGCACTGTTCTTGAGTTAAGCTGAAGGTAACATGAAGTTTGGATGTTTTTAGTGATTGACTCTGCAGAAAGTTGGTGATTTCTGTGCCTGCATATGAATTTATTACCAGCTTTTAAGTAGTTCAGTCAGTTTTCTATATACACGGCTAGGAGAAAATGAGTATGATATGCATTTTCCTTTTACATCTTTCTTTTGTCTTTACCAAATGAAATATGTGTGTCTTTGTTCACCATTTAGTCTATAACTTTGCACCTCTGCTGTTGATATGGACAGGTATTGTACAGTAGATTTTTACAGCCTTTTCAAAGGAGACAGCTGTCTCCTGTGAGAGATCTGAGAGCAAACCAAAACAGTAAAGCTGTGGATCATAAAACCTGCAATGGGAAGCTGACATAAAAATCAGCAGAGCTGCGGGAAACTGCAGGGGCTGGAGATAATTCTCCACTAAAGGCTTCCACCATATGAGCCACTGTTAATTTAAGAAAGACGATTGTTTCGCATTTACACTAAAGGAGAGTCAAATGACTGAAAAGAAACTATGCAATCTGTTCACAACTGAGAACATCTGCATTTCACTTTGTCACTTCCTTTGGAATTACTGTAGAGAAGACTCAGTAGCACTTAATGATTCCAAACAAATTTGCATAAGTGTTGTGTTGGTTATGCTTTGATAATTATCTTTTTCTGTGTAGCTGCACTTTAACTATTGCTATACTACATTAAAATTCATAAGGGCAAGCGAACAAAATGCCAAATGCCATAAATTAACCCCGAGTGTGTAAAGATGCTAAAATATTGTAAAGCTATGCTTTGATTTGGTGGCTCTAACCTATTTGGCCCATTGACCATTCTGTTTCCCTCATTAAATCTGGATGTGTCATCATTAGCTGTCCAAGTTGCAGCTGCAGCTGGGACAAGTTTTTAATGGGGTAAATTAGCATTTGTTAACATCTACTCTGCAGGAAAAGTGAAACAAAGTTCCGACTCTTCATTAGTAGAATTAATCTCCAGTTTTAAAAGTGTTTGGTTTGACTTTAATGAAAATACAAAGTGCAGCCCAGGTTTTAGTACCTCAGTCATGTAGCCATACAGCAGTACGTTTTGTCTGAGAGGGGCATTTCATTTAATCTTGTTCTCAGCTTGCTGCAATTAACAGTTTGCAGAAGGATATTTCTTATTTATAGGCGCCCCTGTGCGCTGCACCGTGCTCAATAGCCTGTATTGTAAGAGGATGACAGGCAATTTTTGAGCTTCAAAGGCTTGGCAACAGCTCAGTAGAATTTAAATGACCTTAAAATTCACAGGTTTCATTTATAGAATTACTATGCAGAAAGAAGGAATATTATCTGTATAATGTCATCAGAATAAGCAAATTTTTCACATTTTATGCACTTTACTCTCATTGTTGGCCATGCATTTGAACATACAGTGTCCTCTGTTTTTGAGCCAAACTCATAAGGGTTATAGGGCAGATATATTTGGCATCGCCTCTTCTCTGCTGGCGTTACAGAGCTGCTGGTTAGCCATCTGTAGTCTAGCTATGACCTATGTGTCAGGTTCTTTCTGCTGTCATATGCCTTTGCCTATAGCACCGCCTGGCGCTGAAACTGTTTCATTAGATGATGCTTGCCTGTTGCCCTGTCTTGGATTTGTGTACATATTTCTGCTAGTGGTAAACAGGGTGTGATGGTTTGGATGCTCTGAGAGGCAAAGGTTCTCCGCTGGCTGTGAAGTGCAGCTGGCCCAACCATACGTTCACACCGCAAGCAATACAATCAATCTAGTCACCAGAAATTCATGAGTTTCATACTGAGGTAAGCAGCCAGAGACACTCAGCCTGGAGGTGGGGATTCAGCCAAGAAAATTTGGCTATGGTTTTCCTTTATGTGTTCATCAGGCTTCAATGGGCAGGTTTTACGTCTTCACTGTTTCCAATGTCAATTTCATTTTTATTCATAATCTCTCTGCCTGCCAAGAGCAGAATGGATGCAAAGTTTATTCTACTCACTTATCACTGCACATGTGACAAGAATAAATATTTCAACCAAAGTTTCCTAAACCAGTTGTTTATTAAGTCGGGCCCCTAAATAAGCATGAAATGAGAACATGGGTAAATACAGTCTGAGCAAGTTGTCACATTGTTCCATTTCCTGTGGCTCTCCCAAAGAAGGAGATACTAATCAGTGAGAATAACACTGACAGTTCAGCGTGAAGGGACCTGTAGGATATGTACACTGAAGACAGTTTGAAACACCCCTCAGATGGACTTTGATGATACAAATCTCCATCGTGTCATGTTTATGCCTGCGCCGGCACCCTCGACTTATTGCCAGGCTAAATGTTCAAAGGTAGCAGAAACTTTGTGTAACTCATTGACAAGGTAAAGAGTGAGAGGAAAAAAAATTGCATAGCAAACTTCAAAGAATCCTCAACACTTCAAAAGCTTCTTCATGGTTCGGTGACTAATCTTCAAAGTCATGCCAAGGATTGAACTGATAGTGCCGCTGTGTATAGCAGGTACAAACATCCTTGTCAGTGCCACTGAGGTGTGAGGTGTAGAGAAAGGAAAAGGAGATAAAGCTGGAAGCTAATTGAGACAAAGTCTGTCCCTCGCCTGTGTGAAATACAAAGCTTTTGGCTCAAGTCGTTTGGTTCTCTAGCAGTTGTAATTACCAATCAGTCAAATGAATTTAGACATTAAGCTAAATTGGAGAATTATTGGTTATCCCAGTCATTGGAGAGCTTACAGAAGATCTGTGTTATTTTTTTATGCCTTTGTGTATTATGGAAACCTCAAGAAATTGTTTGGAGAAAGATCATCTTGAATGACACATCTTTAGGGAAATTTTAATTAGGGACTTCCTACAGCCTGTCTACCTACACCTGTTAAATCAATATTCCCCTACTAATTAACACTGGATGTGTCAACCACATCATTCCCACACAGGCTCTCTATTTCATCTTTGCACTGGAAAAATCATGAAGATAATAAAATATGTCCAGTAACAATATGCAATAATAGCGAGTAGTCCCTGTGGGAGTCATTGGACAGGAAAATTCCTCAAGATTTCTGCCATAATAATTTGGCGACACCTGAGAGTAAGAGCAAGTATATTTGGGGGCCAAGCAGTAAAGCTGTGGGGACCCATAGTGATTCTTCTAGGTTTTCTTATTTTATGATCATCAACTTTTTCTCTCCATTGGAATCCTAAGGCAGCCCTTACAAATGTCTGCTCAAAAGTTGTGAAATTTGGCCTCAAGACAGTCTTATTATTATTTTCACCAAGTTACATGCCACTACCTTGAGTGCTGTAGCACCACCATTGGGGCAAATTGGACCTGCACTTGCAACCTTAACTTGTGATCTGTGTGGCCAATTTTGGAATTCTAGATACCACTGGAATGCTTGGATCGAACTGTGTTGAACGCACTATGACCTAATTTTCCACCATACTGGATTTTCCACCATATTGAATTTTATGGAAATCCTTCAAAAGTTTTCACAGTTCACCAAGTTTTTCCAATGTTCACCAAAACTGACTCAAGTCATCTTGAGGCCAAGCCTCACAGAAGTTATTGGATGAATTTTGGATTTTCCAAAGTGCATCAAATTTGTCAAAAATTGTGAGAAAATGACCCCCCCCCCCCAACACACACACATTATAATAAACAGCTAGTTATAATTTCTCAATGGCATATTGTTGAAATATGAAACATGTTACAATACTTTTTAACATAAAATTCTTAGTTACAAGAATCAAGAAAATGCTATTTTCAATCAGCTTTCATGCTGGATTGAGCAAACATGAGAATTTGTAATACAAAAACCAAAATATCAGTAGGGGGTCCTATAGAAATAGAACAAAATTCTGGAGTTTCTGGATGTATTCTAATTAAAACTGAGAAAATAATTGTGTTCATGTTGATCAGATGGTTGAGCAAAAATATTTCTAAAAATCCGATGATTTGATGGAATTAGCAATCTTGGTTAACAACGTGCATGAAACAAACAGAGATAGCTGCGAGTTAGTGCTAAGTAACACAATGAGAAAACAATGAGATTTTCACTCATCAAAAGTGTAGCATACAGGTATACTTCTTGGGTGGTTTGTACTACTGTACATAGCATGCCAACTTATTTGTCAGATAATTCCATTAAAAATGCTTCAAACAGAACCAATACCACAAACCTGGTTGATAGGCCCAGTTTTGGGATTTGAATATAATGAGGTGAAGCTAATTTACTATGTTACCAAAGTTAAAAAGGATGATTTACATACAGTATAAAACCACCATTTGTGCAGATAGAGGTAAATTAGCTACTTTTTGTATCTGACTGTAAACATGCATTTTTTCGGCGTTAAATTGAGTCATTTTAACACGTGAGTCTGCAGGGACTGATTTGTTTTTGGAGAAAATCTGAAGTTTCCACTTGAGGCTTGGAAGTTGCCACTTGGGTTTCATACACTGTGAGTGAGCGCTGATGAATTTGCTCTACTGTACAACAGAACAATATGCACTCTGCAACATTAACATTGTTGTCCTATACAACACTTTATTATAGTTATTATGCTACCCTCTAATCATCCTTTCAAACAAAGTTATACAAAAATATTCACACAGAAATAGAAGACATATTGATAATGAGTTTAGAAAATCAAGTGTTTGTATATTCACTGTTAGGTTTCCATAAGCCATGCATAATCCAGGAACACTATTCAGGTTCATAAATTGGAGAAATATAGAGGTTTGTGCAATTCAAAAGATATTTTGCAAGGATAAATGAGAGGGAGACAAAAGCACAGCTTGCTAGGGGTTCAACTCAACTGATTTCACTCAGGTTAAAATGTGCATATCAAAGTAGCCTTGTGTCGTGAGGGGCCTCTTGCAGTGAAGGACACAGTTCCCCCTCAAAAAAATCAAAGGAGACTTAGCAGACCCGGCATTTAAAGGCTGAATCTTGATAACCCAGGACTCCCAAAAGAGCCACATCTCTATTACAGCTGATAACATGATGCATTTCATAGTCTCACCAATGCACGCTATGAATTTAAATGCAAAGGAAAGTAGTGTATGGCAAAAAATAGTAAGAAAGAGAACACTCATACAGACACAGACAAAAGCAAAAACAAACAAAAGAACAAAGCGGATTGTATGTTTTGGGAAAATTGAATCTTCAACATCTATATTTAATTGGCTGGCTGCATGTGGTGTTACCATTAAAATTGGCTCCCACCCTTTCCATCTGTAATTAGACCCTTCATCACACCCCCACAATCATGTACTGCATTTGTAACCATAACAGTAAAGTACAATTAAAACAGTCTCAGTGTTTGCTGACAGCTATAGTCTTTTAATAGTTTACTTGCTACCTAAACAGAAGAAGACCTGAAAAGACGATAAGATAAAGGCAGTGATACCTTACTTAGAGACTAATGTCTCTTACAAATGGGCAGTGGAGTCACAGTTGCAGCAGGTAGTAATTGCCGGTAATTCGTCCTATTCTGAAATAGACAGCTCAATTACCCCAACCAGTAACTGAAGGCACAGATGCAGATTTTTAAAACATTTGCTACTTGGAGCCCAAGGGAACCCTTAAGGGCCTCCCCGGGCAATGAAGCCGTCATCATGCTTCATGAGGTGTAGCAGTTTCTTTTCTCGTCTTGCTCCAGCATATTTCCATTTATCACATCTACTGATGCACAATGTAAGAGCCACACACTTCAGTAAAATGGATCAGAGTGTAAGGTTTTTCAAAAGGGGGGTGGGGGGGCATATTGACTATACACGCACAACCATGCATGCATTCTCAATTGTGTGTGCCCTCAAAAAGCACACAAACGTGAGGACATGGGCTCATGCATTGTCACACGCGTGCATACAGTCAGTCACACACTTGTACACAAACACTGCCGACATAAAAGCAATGGAGAACCTCACACAGCAGGACGATCACAGGCCTTGAAGTATAAGTTTTGACAGTTTGACAGCACATGCCTTCTTTTGTGTAGCAGAGGAGGCTTATGGAGTCTGTCTGCTGCCCTCAACACTTCTTCTCCTCTTAGATTAATAAAATAAAATACACCATATGCCTTTATGCACAACACCGACGAGCCTGAGAAACTTCACTTGCATCAGACAAAATAAACAATATATAAAAATAGACATAAAAAAATACCATCTTGGTAGTGTGGTTCAAAAAGCAGCAATATCATATGCATTTGAAGGGTTTCTTTTTCAAAGTAAAACATCAATCATGCAAATTGGGGTGGGGGTGGGGGGGTGGCACCTATACTCGGAGTGACTGCTGTCACAAAAACAACTCAGATGTTACTAAAAGGTTATAAAAATCCCATCTAAGAATTTATTTATATCTAAGCAAAGTATCATTTCCTTTAGAAACAGTTACACGTAAAACAGCCTTTGAAGCACTTGTAGTGACTGAAAGACTTCAGATCCTTTTAGAACCACACTGGATGACATGTAAGCCTTAAAGCACTGTGCAAAAGCCAGGCCACATAATGACATTCTAGCTGTGGATGAACGCTCACATCCTCTTAGGAGCAATACACTGAAATGGCATAAGTTCTTATGAAGGGAACGTTGCTATGAGGGAGATGGGCCACCTTTAAATGGAAACACCACTGGGGCTGTTTTTTTGTTTTTGTTTTTTTTAAGACTGTCATCTGCACATGGGACAAATATTTCCCACTGTCAAAATGAAATCCATTTCCATATTTCCATATCGAAAGGTTACTTAAATGACTTCTGCAAAAATACTAGTAGATTAAAAAAAACACAAAACAAATCAGTGCATGCTTGAGAAAAATGTTGGTGCTTGATATCTAGCAAACACTAGCACAAGTTAAAGTGAAGTAAACTGATAAACTTTGATCTTGTGCTTTATCAAATCATCCATTTCCTCACTTGTTTGTTGCTATGAGTGACACCTCATACGCAGCCCTAAACAATATTTGTCATATTCTATTATTAATGCTGATAGAGTGCCGGATGAATCGTCATATGAATAAAATGCTGTGCTACAAGAGGGCGGAGGAGGTCACAAAATGATCAAAGAATTGTGAGGAAACAGATGACAGATGGGGTCCTTTTTGCCTGGCAACACCAAGCCCAGGGTGTTTAAACCACATAGATAAACAGCTTTTTCATGGGAGAGTGAATCCTGTTAATTTTGTGATGGTGGTAGAGTAATAACAAGCATTACACAATAATAGGCTTCCCATCGTGGTTTCTCTTTTTTGCCACTAGAAGGGGCAAAACATCCTGTAATCAGAGTAAAATGAATCAAGCTAAAAACCAAAGTCCTACTTATCACATGCTATTATTTCCCTGGTTGCAAAGTTCTCAATCTACTTTAGTAAAACTATAAACACTGTCATGTGATAATCGCTGTGCGCTGCTTCCCTACTTTGCCTTGCAGAGCTGAAGAGGATTAAGCCTGGGTTCCCTTAGCTAACCTAATAACATGTATGACAGAGCTGCAGACGGCTTAGTGTTTACTGGCTCATATCTCTTTGAGGAGCTCCAAGTACAGCATTGACAGGGCTGCTGTTTTCCTCTCAATCACCTTTGCTCCTTCTCCAGTTTAATCAGTGATACCTACCGCACTGCACCCCTTCTTCAGTCTCTACATCTATACCGACAGCTCCTTCTGCCTGCACCACCTTCAGTTTGCCTCATAAAGTGTAGCATGCAGCATGCAGTGCCTTGGCTTAGGACACAGTGTTGTTTCCATAAAAGTGATTTTTACAGAACCTCCCTGCTTGCAAGAATTTTTTGAAAATCTGTTAATAATCTGTTGACCATGCAAGATTTATGATATAAACATTGTGTGAACCCAGGTTGAATGATGGTCTGACTGCTCAGCTGATGTGTCAGGAAAGCTTTATTGATGACAAAACACATGGGACTGTAGCTTGGTAAACACATCATGAGTGTAAAGAACTTGATGACAAGGAAAACAAACATAAATCTCTATTGTGCTTGTGCCTCTTGATGTTCCAATAAGATAAAATTCTGGGACCTTAGTATAGTTTAGTGTCTTTATTATCTCTATATAAAAATATCTGAATATGAATATGCAGAATGTGTTGCAAGGAACAAGATTTTTACCACTAGAACTGCTATGGTTTAATATTGTAGTGTATTTGTAGTCCAATTAGTTTTAACCAGTTATGTTTGCGAAGGCTTTGGTTGGATGAAGTCTCGGTGCAGATTGAAGGCAATTTAGAAACCATAGACTAAAATCTAGCAATGATTTAGTTGTTTTTTTCTTTCATTAAATATTCATGAATAATGACCGGTGCGAGACTTGGCCCTCAAACCTCAAATATTGGATGTCAATTCAGATACCTCTGTTAAGAAACTTCCTGTTAAAATGGAGTTCTTCTTCCCCATCATAGCTATGATCACCATAGGATAGGTCGCTGACTTGTCTCCAGGCCCGTGTGACTGGGACCTTGACTCAGAAAAACAAGTGTAAAAAAGGAAGTGCAAGATTTGAGACACAGTATAAGTCATCACATGATAGTCAATAGATTCCCATATTGGTGACAGCAGAAAGTACATTTATTATTTTCTGAGGTTTCACTTAGTGGCTGCAGTGTGCAAAGAAACATGATGTAGCAATATGTCAACAAACTCAACAAATAAGGTATGGAAAATGTGAATTTAAAACAATGCATGATTAAAATATATAATTCAAGGATGAAATTTAATGAATAAAAGTAAAAAATCTGCACAAGGAAATAATTTTGAACAGCCTTTTATTTTCTTTAAACGATTGACAAAGTTAATAACAAAATCTCATTATAAATCCAGGAGAAATGGTCCAACATTTTTGAGTTATTTGTATGCATTAGGAGACATGTTTGCAGCCTTTAAGTCCTGTTTTAGCCTTGTCCAAGTCCTCAGTGACATTTCTGTCCTTTTAGTTCACTGGCTAACCACTAGCTTTGTTTGTCTACTGTTTTCTCCTGGGCACGTGGCGGAGTTCATCAGATATTTTTTTGTCAGAGAATTGTTAAATCACAAAGAATAAAAAAGCTACTTTGAAGTGAAGTGAGTTATTGTGAAAATGTTTATTAGAGCAGCTTTTACAAGTTAGTTATATATAGGTTATTTATGCACCCCTTAATTTTAAAATACAGCTGGCCTGGGACATAGTTGTTTGTTGTCTGTCTTCCAAGTTAGTCATTTGGATACATTATAGACTATTTTCAAGTCTACCATTCACAACGGTAGCAACAGCGCAGAAAAATGCAACTTTCCCTGTGATAAAATATAATGATTTCTAATGAACCTTAGGGAATAAATAAAAAAAAGGCACTGCACTTCCTCAAAATCTGATGAGGAAAAAAGAAAAATCATGTAATTTTGTTTATAGCTTTCCCGAGATACTCGCACTGCATTTGTCATCAACAGAAATGGAGAGAACATGACAGGTATTTGGAGAAATTCTTTAGAGGGGTTGAAACTTGAAAGCACTAAATAATATTGTTCAAAACAAGTGTGAGGAGTTCGAAAAACAGCCAGGCATTGCTGTAAATACCCCTATGCACCTTTTGACACTACTGTCAGCTCAGATTGCAAACTAGGAGATATGAACAGTCATCCAAAACAAAACTAAAATATTAGCAGCAGTTCTGGCTGGACGTCAACAGCCTTCAATAATAATAATAATATTAACAAATTGTAATCAATTTAAATGTTTCCAATTTGGTTATCAAGCAACTAAATCTAACACAGCAAAAACTGAAGTGTTTTCCTAAACACACTTGGCAATGGTAAATCTTGGTTATGAACATTATAATGACAAAGACAACATTTATATGCAAAAGGCATGTAATAACTTTCTCCTTCTACTAATGACTCACCCAGAAGCGTATTGATGAAAGAACATTCGGGTGTAATAGACAGGCGATGAAAGAGAATATGATGAAAAATACTTAAATGTCACTTCTATTTGCATAACATGAAAAACACAACAAAAAAGTGTTTTTCTTCCTCTATGATTAATTTAGTTTGCTTACTTTTAGTTTAGTTGCTGGCACTTTTTTTTCTCACACTGCAGTAAAACCCTGCACTGCTAAATTACCAATTACTATAGACTTATGAATAGTCATTGGTAAACACAATTTACCTGATGACACTTGGGTCATACTGCAGCTTAATACGGTCATAATTAATAGCTTAAAGCTGAAGTAGTAATACGAGCATGCAGGCACACACATACGCACACAAAATCAACAGAAATTGAAAACAGCCGTCCTCCTGCAGCTTTATTCTATCTGTTCTAAGCCCTTCCTACTACCAAACAAGCAAAGACAAGCATTCATATGCACTACAAGAGCTGTGCAGCAATTTTTTTATTATTATTAAACATATTTGTCACATCCTTCCTTCCTTCCTTCCTTCCTTCTAGCAGGGCTAAAAAAAATAAGAAATTAAAATTAAGAAAAATAATTTCTCACACCAACTAGGTAAAGTGGATCACATGTGTCCAGTTTAACTGTATACACACAAACTACTACTACTCACATTAAGTTACAAAGAAATATAAGTAGTTGCAATACAATGTAAAAAAAATGTTTTAAGCTTATTTGTAGACAGGGTACTCAATCAAACAACACCTTTTTCATCTCGACGGGCCCATGGGTTAAGCTAAGGTAGAGTGGAGTCAGTCATCCATGTAAAAAGGATGTAAAACAAATAGAAACATTCCCCTGGACTTCCTTATGTAGGACAAGTCCATCCAAATGGATTTTTTTTGTTGCCATGTGGGAAAATCTCCAAAGAGGCTGGAGCTCTAAAGAGGTCACAATTCCAACTGGATCAAAATGGGGTGAAGGACACCTGCTTGCTCTCTGCAAGTGATGCCTGTTTTCAGGCCATATCCTGGTCCCACAAAACAGGGCAGTGAGTGCACTGATGCCATGGTAATGACTTTAAGCTTGCAAGTTATGAGAGGTACATTTAAAGATATATATTTGTTTCATCAGTAACCTTGATGGTGTGTACTTCAGTTTAACTGATGTAACATTAACTGTTTCTATGATGGTCTCATGAGTAATTACACATTGATTTAAAAAGAAAAATAAATAGTGCTTTCATAATTATAATATTGATTCAATACATTCAATATTGTAACAGTTTGTAACTATGCTAAATGGAATGTTAAATGTTTACAACAGTATAAAGGCTAAACCACTAAATTCTCACCAGAGGAGAGGTTTTAATTTTCTGTAAAGCTGACAGAGGGTTTGGCTTCCTTTTATAAAAACGTCTTGAAGTTCAGAGGTTTGCTGTAGTATCATATCAGATGGGAAACCACTTAGTGCATGGAGACAGACAGACAAGCAAAATGAAAGGTGAAAATAATCTCATGTCAGGCAGGAAAGTCCCTAAAGAGGCCAGAACTCCTACTTATTCAAGATAAGGTGAAGGACACCTGCTCTTTTTCTGCTGGTGGGGTCCCATTTCCAGGTCTTAGCCTGGTCCCTCAAACCAAGCCAGCATGCTTGTTGGCTGAATGCCAATATATTGATTTTATGGCAGTTGAGTTGTAAGTGTTGTAAGCAGCAGACTACTGTTGCAGCATCCGTTCACCCTCGGGCTTGACATACAGTACGAACTCTTAAGCATTTTTCTAAATTGATTTCATTGTAATTCTTGAAAAGGTTTTTTGGGGGTTTTTTTTGGTTTTTTTTACACTTCCAGTGCTTTCACAGGGTCCCTTTCTGGTAGATTTAACTCCTCTCTGGAACAAATTGTTTGTACAATATTAACTACAAAAGCACTGCTTTGCTAAATTATGCAGCCTTTATTGTTATATCTTATTACTTGGTTTGAAACCCCTAGAAATCCCCTTACTTACCTTTATATGTTTCACAAAACACACCAGCCAATTACAGAAATAAAGGAGCGGTGGCTTCAGATGTGATATCCAGTTGCATTTTTTTTTCCCCTGTTGACTCTGTTTGTAGCTCACATTTTCCCAACCTTTATGTGCTTCTGTTTTTGGTTTTAGCTTTTGAGTTTGCCCATAATGGTGTTTTGTAATGGGAGGTTTGGATTTTTAAAAAAAGGACCATATGCATAAAAACACGCAAATGTGTGCAACATCTCAGTATCAAGACTCCTTTCTTTGTCAAACCACCAAAGATGGTAGTCATGTCAGCACCATGTAGCCGTGTATTATAAAATTGGGCATATAAGTATAATGGCTATTCATTTCACTGAAAGGATTTTTATAGTTCAGAAATGTGTCACTCCAGCATAATGCTGCCTTGGGGAAACTTGGGGAAGTGTAAGCTCTTTCATGACGTTACAATAATCAAATTTTCAAGTTGTATAGTTGTGTGTGACAATACTGTTTCCATATGGATATTAAAAAAATATATAGTTAAGGTAGATTCCATTATTCAACAGTAAAGCTTGTATGAGCAGTGCAGGAACAGTCACAGAAATACACCCTCTGTCAAATTTAAGGTTTTATGTATCAAGACATAATAAAAATTATTTTACCAGGTCTTAAATTTAAGTAAATACAACCTCAGATGAATACATACATGACATACATGACATGCTGTGCTGTATTATCATTACTATTCAGTAGCTTGTAGGACCACTTTTAGCAGCAACAACTTAAAGTAACTTTGAGGAACTGTTTTCTTCATCAGTGATGTGATGGACTTTATCAGTGTCTTCCTCTGTTGTGGAGGAATTTTGTCCCACTCTTCTTTACAGCATTGCTTCAGTTCATTGAGGTCTGTAGGCATTCACATTTATGCACAGCTCTCTTAAGGTCCTGCTGTAGCATTTCAATCAAGTTGAGGTCTGGAGACTGGGCCAGACAGATGGCCTCACATTTGACTTAGAATACTCTGGTATACAGAGGAATTCATGGTTAACTCAATGACTACAGTGCGTCCAAATCATCACCCCTCCATCACCATGCTTGACACCCGGATTGAGTGCCAAAACTTCTGTTTTTTGTTGTTGTTTTTTTTAAATTAAAGTGCTCACACTTGCTGATCAGTTAATCAAGTACATTTTGATTATCAGCACCTGGGTGGTACTTAGCCTTTTACTTCCTGTGGAAGCAGTAAGGGTGTATTTTATATTTCACACACTTCTGCATTTTGGCTTAACTTTAAATGATAACACAATGATATATGCCATGTTTTGTAGTTCATCTGATATTGAATTTACCTAGTTTTAAGACCTCCTAAGGACCAGATTATTTTTTATTATGCCCTGATACATAAAAACTTTGAATTTAAACAGGTTGTACTTTCTTTCTTTTTTTTTCTTTTTTTTTTTACCATGACTATAGACATTTGCCTGCCGGGACTGTGACACAAAATGTTTTCTTTTGGATTATCATAATTAACAACATAATTGGGTTTTTTGTGTGTGTCAGATGAAATGGAGTGGGTTACCTTTATTCATCAGCTGAACCTATGGTTTTCTTCTTCTTTTATCTATTTAAAATGGATTACAAGAAAACCCTATTCACAGGGCTGTTTTGAAATACCTCTAATATGCTGTATTGTGCATCAAAGAAGAGAATCTTGAAGTTCAGCTGAATTTGCTTACTAGTGTCCAAATGGGATATATTCATCAACATCCAACTGTGTCTCCAGATGCCACAATCTTTACACTTACGCTGGTAATCAATACAAGTGCTGAAGTATGCTGGTTTGTGCTGGTGGGTCATGTTTACTATGCAGTGCATAGCAGACACAGATCTCTGGTGTAAAGAATTCTCTCTGAACAACACAAAGGAGACAGAAGCTGCTGCTGGTCTGCAGCTCTGTTTTTCTCTAAGCACCACAATTGTTCTGTGTTCAGAAGGAATACATGCAGTTAAAAGACATGATGATGTCACACAATCAGATCATTTAACACCTTATGAATATAAAATTACACAGTAAACATTTTCACTGACTCTTCTTGGACATTATTACATTTTCTTTAATAAATTGATTGAATTTGATCACAAACCCAAAACCCACTGTGTTTATTTGCATTATTAGATATTCATGCTGCTTGTTTAATTTACACGTATATGCTCATGCTACAGCATTGTTTGTTCTGTTTTCACTGTTAGCAAACTGATATACTTAATCACATTGACAAATGCAAAAAACCCAAAACAAAACAAATTTAAAAAACAGGGTCATATATAAATAAAGATAAATAAAAAAAAACTCATTGTATTTTTATACACAGCAAAATGTATTTACATCTATGTATGATTAAAGGAACACATCAGCCATCCACTGTATAAACAATAAGTGTATGACTACATTCATCATCCAGACAATGACCCCCGCCCCCGTCAAGTGTATAAGGAAAAATTGGTACGTAAGAGTTTGTTCAAATATACACCCACAAAGTAAAAGAGGATTTTATAACTAAACTTCAATTATAGCTGCATATTTACATGTGCTATTTTTTACCTACATGTGCCTCACCATAATGCATATAATGGCACGCTGGTGATTTTGCAGGTTTGATTGATTCACATGGCTTGACATCCTATTGCCTCACATACACGTTATTTATCCAACATTAAACTTTTCCTAAATTCCCTAAATACAGTAAACTTGACTTACTAAGTTAGTGTGCGAAATGATGTAATTTAATATTGATACTGTCAATATTAAAATATGGATAAATAAAAATGCATCTTTCCTATATTTGATAAATTATGCTTTGCTTTTATAAAGTGTTATAGATGCTTAGAAACTACAGTCGGGTTATTTTAGTAATATTAGTAGGTGGTAACTGGGCAACGTGATGACCTCAAACAAACACACACATACGTATTTTGTGTATTATAGTATTTAACTGACAAATATCCATTATATTAGCTTTTAGTTAATAAAGAAGTTTAAATATTGTGCCAAAATATTTTTAAGTATATGAAGGTAAAGATGCATCTTCTTTCTTTCTTTCTTTCTTTCTTTCTTTCTTTCTTTCTTTCTTTCTTTCTTTCTTTCTTTCTTTCTTTCTTTCTTTCTTTCTTTCTTTCTTTCTTTCTTTCTTTCTTTCTTTCTTTCTTTCTTTCTTTCTTTCTTTCTTTCATTACTTTATACTAAAAGAGAATTAGGTACTGTAAACATTTTCTTTGATCCTCCTTGAGTTTTGCCAAGTGCACGAGCCATGTTCCAGTAGTAAGTGAACCAGGCTGTTGATACTAAACAATAAAGGCAGCATGTGGTTCTGCTGACACAACTAATCATTTCTAATCAAACATCTTTGTTTTGTAAAATCAACATGGTTAGCTGGTCGTGCTTTATTAGCTTTGTGCTCTTCTTTAAATCTTTATGCTACGACAAGCTAACAGACTCCTGACTTTGTATACATTGAATCATCTTCTAAAGACACTTGAAAAAGTCAGTCGCTTACGGCATCATGTCAGACTGAAGTTGGCATAATATCAACTCTATGAACAGTAATGAATATTCAATAACATTTATACATTTCAAAAAATGGGTAGGAGTCAGGACAGAAAGCCACAAATAGCACCAGAAGTCATTAGTGTTGTATAATAACTATAGTACCACCTTGTTGTGGTTCTATTGTTGTTATTTTTGCAATAGGACAGTGGAAATCTTCTAGTCTCTCTCAATCAAAAACAGGAGCTCATGAAATATTTATGGATCCAAGCAAACAACAGGATATGTAATTATCATCAAACACAAGAGTACACAATGGCTGCAATCAAGCCACTTCTGTCTCTCTGTCAGTAAACCCAAGGGAAAGGTTAAGTTTCCCTCCTACTCCACTAATTTCTGCTGACCTTTCCAGGGTGATGTCTCTAACCCAGTAAAGTTTCTCCAAATTTCTCGATACTTATTAAATCACTCATAATACAATCAGCGCGAGGGCTGTCTAAAAATAAACAGGCTCCTGATGGTTTGTGTAGCACTCCAACAGCCCTGAGGAAAAAAAGGAGCCCTTAACATATTCTGTTGAAAAGTGTTGCCTGGATGAGATGATGACACATCCTGCCACATTACTATGACACTGGCAGCGATCCAAAGCGGCAGACAAGACTTGAAAGCACAACAAGGCCACGAAAAACCATCTTGAGAGTTTACATGGAGAAATTCTGTTGCTTTTAATGTTGATTTACCATATGAGAGAGCATGATTCAGCACTGCTGGAAAACGTTTTGCTTTTTTTTTTTTCTCGCTTACGAGACAGTTTGCTGGGGAAATGAGGTATAGTCTACAAATGTGGGCTGTAGATTTGCAATATGTGATCAGAACTGTAAAAAGTGCATCAGTACACATAAGATGATCACCTATTTTGTCTATATTGAGGCGCTGAGGGATACTGCATATGCAAAAGGATGAAAGCTCTATAAGAGGGTTAGGTTTTCATGCGGAGCATTTGCAGCTTGGATTTTAGATTGGACTGGGGAGTCACTCACAGATTCTGAGTGGGAAATGTTTCACATATATATTTCCACCATGGGTCAGTCAGTTAATGAAGCCATCATTCTTAATGTCTTTGTCATGTATAATATCCTGACCTGGAGTGAACAGAGAGTCTTTATAATTATGTAAAGGATGACATATAGCATCTTCCTGTCCTGAATGTGTTTTCAGAGGATGCACCTCTATTAGTCTGTCAATGGCGGACATGAATCGTTGCCTGCTGACAAAATCGTGCAGTCTAATCTGCTAAAAAATGTGAAAAATCTTCCAAATGTATAGTTTGTGGTCACTGATATGAGGTAATGCTTCATCAAATAGTTTCATTATTGGATTGCAGTGCACTGTGAAAAGTCAGTTATCTAGTTTGCCCTTGGGCTACACCATCTAATTGTTACCGCTTTATTGTATTTTATTTAATTGCAGCTATATGTCTCTCTGTAATTTGAATCTGAATGCAGTGCCTGCTGTGAAGTATGCAACTTAATTTGAGAATTTAGTCTAGACTGAACAGGTCTGATAGTGAGTCAGATGTTAGATAATTTCATTGACTTCAAAAACAAGAAAAGGGTATAAGGGTTAAAAAAAAAGTGATGTAATTATCCTGGGCTTCAAATAGGAAGTGAGCCAAGTTAAAATAATTTAGATTTTATGAGAGAGAAGTGATTCAAGTAAACAAAATGAATTTTATAGGGTCATGACTTTTCCAGCTCAGCTTGCCAAGCCATAAACAGAAACCAAGCCTTCCATGATCCAGAGTGCTTGACTTAGACAAAAAAAAATCCCACAAAACTATTGAATATATTGATATTTTTTATTTAAAAATGTTATTCCTAGTAAACATGCTATTGCAGAGAGGTCAGAATACCTATTTAATTTCATATTTGGGGCGAAAGAGAAGTTCAGCTCTGGATGTGCGGAAGGCAAGGCCAATCCCAGTGACCCCTCTGGCACATGTTGGACCTGCTCTTGGCTATATTTCACCGCTCTGGGTTGCAACACACCACTCAGGAACTATAATGACCCTCCATGTATGTGAAGTATTCCTTGACTCTTCAGCCTTCAAACCCCTTCATTTAAGGGCTTTTAAGCTGATTTTAATGGCAACATCTTAACCCTTTTGTCGTGTTCACTTCCCATCCCTTACTTTAGTGTTCCCGGTCAAAATTGACCAGTCTGTTTTAACTGCTCTTAATAAAATTGGTCAGAAAAGAATATCTGACAAAACTCCCTCATTCAACATTTGCCCCTTACTGTCTCATTGACAGTACTGTTTTTTTAACACTTCAGTGCACTCTTGTCATAGCAAGATGAAAATCCTTCTATTTTTTTTTTTTTTGGTCTGTAATATGTTAGGATTTCTCACTGGAGCTAATATATCATATGAAATCATTACTCAATATTGTGTTTAAATTCCCTTTTTCATTATTCACGGAGGACTTACTTAGTATCTCATAAAGACTGCAAAAGGAGCTACCTGTGTAATAACAAAATACAGGACATAGTACTTCTGACTCATAATTAGCCCTCCAAGAACACAGTAAGTAATAATTCTAAAACACATCAATATCTATTAATTTTTTTCCCCCAGAAAAGTTCATTTGCCTTTTTCCAAATTATCGGATAAGGGTAAGGGTTACTACCTATGATGACTGAGACCTCAAATTGTTAAGCTATTAAATCACTTCCTGTTATTTTTGTCCGCAAAAACTACAAGTGTAAAAACGAAACACTGTGGTGTTATGGGAGCTCACAGTACGGTGCAAAAGACTTCAGCCACACCTCATATCATTATATTTTCTAAGGAAAATGGGAAATCGGTGCAATGATTTATTTAAATATGTGCACACATACATGGAAATACAGTATATAAGGTAAAACAAAAGAGTTTGTACAATTCTAACAAGCTTGGAAGTCAATATTTGGCTTGACCACCTTTATTCTTCAACACAGCCTGAACTGTCTGAAGGAACTTTCTTGTAATTTCTTTAAGTAGTCTTCAGGAATAGTTCTCCAGGCTTCTTGAAGGACATTCAGAGCTTTTTTTTTGGATGTTGGCTGCCTTTTGTTTCATTCTCTGTCAAGATGATCCCACACTGCTTCAATAATGTTGAAGTTCAGGCTCTGGGGAGGCCAATCCATAGTTTTTCATTGTGTGTTTTTTCTATCCAGGTATCCTTTTACTGCATTGGCAGTGTGTTTGGGATCATTGTCATGCTGAAAAATGAAGCCCTTGTCACTCAAATGCTTTCCATGGTATTGCACGGTGAATCAAAAACTGACTGCACTTTTCTGCATTCATAATTTCATCCGTTTTGACAACACCACTGTCTGAAATGCAGCCCCAAACCATGACAGAGCTCACACTGTGTTTTATAGATGGCCTCCTTCCTAAACTCCTCCATACATATTTAAAATGATTTGGACCAAATATTTCAAATTTAGATTCATCATTCCATAAGGCCTGTTTCCACAAATGTTCAGTCCAGTTTCTGTGTAATTTGGCATACCTCAGCCTTGTCTCCCTGTTTCCCTTCCTTAAGAAGGGTTTCTTGATAACAAACCTTCCACAGAGACCATTTCTGATGACCCTTTTGCGAACAGAAGATGGATCAACTGAAGAATCAGCTGCATCTCATAGGTCCTGTGTCAGATCTTTCTTGGATTTTTTCTATTTCTAAATGACTTGATTTTCAGATATTTTTCATCTCCTGCATTAAAATTTTTAGGCTTGCTTTTTCTTCTTTTGTTCCTCAGTTTTTGGGGTTTTTTTTTGCTTTTTTTTGTTTCAGGACACACTGCTCCTCATGTCAAGATATGCCATGTTTTAGGCTAATAAATTTGGGAATCACCTTATTGATATTATTTTTTCCTGCCAACCTCTGTTATCTTTTACATTTATCATAGATTCAACTAAGGAAATGGGAACAAAGTATGTGGTTTACAACAGGCTGCAAATAACAAAGTGCCCAAAGATAAAATGTAAACCAGGTTCTTTGGTAAGTTGTCTGTTACATGTAGACACAACGCTGGTTCGTCCCTTGAGTTAGGTGCCGTTTTATGCTTGAATGATTCATAGGTCTGTGCTAAGTGGATTAAAAAACAAACAAACAAACAAAAAACGGCCCACTGAAAATTATCAGTTACAAGGTATATCTCCAAAGAAAAACTTTGAAAGACCTTCAGAAAGCCTGTAGAACTATTGCTAAAGATCCCTTTAAAAAAATGACAAGAATGTCTATCTCCTTGGAAACAAAATATAAAGAAATGAGGGGTGGCTCAAGAATTCTGCACAGTACAATATATGCCAGAGCAGCTCATTCATATCCATCCATCCATCCATCCATCCATCCATTTTCTTCCGCTTATCCGGGGCCGGGTCGCGGGGGCAGGAGCCTAAGAAGAGAAGCCCAGGCTTCCCTCTC